>WAAF01014454.1:784989-857606 GCA_013400475.1 Tricholaema leucomelas | reverse complement strand
TTGGACGTGGCACTTGGTGCCATGGTCTAGCCTTGAGCTCTGTGGTAAAGGGTTGGACTTGATGATCTGTGAGGTCTCTTCCAACCTTGGTGATACTGTGAGACTGTGATACTGTGTGATCTTTCTGTATTCGTCATCCTAATCTTCAGGCAACATATGGAAAACGAAGAATGACAGTTCTGTGCATCCCTGAACGCATCTTGGTCTCCACCTAATAATGAACTGACTTTGCAGAAGGAATTAATATTATTGAGCATTTTCCATACAAAAATTTGCAGGACCATCCACACTGTGTTGTTATTTGGACTTTCATGAATGTCATGTAAAGTTATTCCTCAGAGGTTTAGAATTTCATCTCAGAGATATTTACTCATATGGTCAAAACATGAGTCCAAGACTCAGGAGACACAAGTTTATTTCTTGTCATGCATCAGCTTTTATAGTTTTAAATATTGTGAATGTTTTTCTTTTTTAAGCTATAAATTTATCTCACTATTACTTTGAAAAGGATTAATTATACCATATTTACTAAATGTCTTTTTTTCAAAACAAGCAAACAAACAAACAAAACCACCTAACATCAATTGGACTAATAGAAAAGCAAAACATTTAGGTCCTAAATTAGACAGAAGAGATTTATCTCTTCATTTTCAGATCACAGTATCACCGTATTACCAAGGTTGGAAGAGACCTCATAGATCATCAAGTCCAAGCCGTTACCACAGAGCTCAAGGCTAGACCATGGCACCAAGTGCCACGTCCAATCCTGCCTTGAACAGCTCCAGGGACGGCGACTCCACCACCTCCCTGGGCAGCCCATTCCAGTAGCCAATGACTCTCCCAGTGAAGAACTTTCTCCTCACCTCAAGCCTAAATTTCCCCTGGTGTAGCTTGAGGCTGTGTTCTCTTGTTCTGTTGCTGGCTGCCTGAGAGAAGAGAGCAACCTCCTCCTGGCTACAGCCACCCCTCAGGTAGTTATAGACAGCAATAAGGTCACCCCTGAGCCTCCTCTTCTCCAGGCTAAACAATCCCAGCTCCCTCAGCCTCTCCTCTTAGGGCTTGTGCTCGAGGCCTCTCACCAGCCTCGTCGCCCTTCTCTGGACACGTTCAAGCATCTCAGTGTCCTTAAATTGAGGGGCCCACAGTACTGGACACAGTACTCAAGGTGTGGTCTAACCAGTGCAGAGTACAGGGGCAGAATGACCTCCCTGCTCCTGCTGACCACACCATTCCTGATGCAGGCCAGGATGCCACTGGCTCTCTTGGCCACCTGGGCACACTGCTGGCTCATGTTCAGGCGGGTATCAATCAGCACCCCCAGATCCCTCTCTGTCTGGCTGCTCTCCAGCCACTCCAACCCCAGCCTGTAGCTCTGCATGGGGTTGTTGTGGCCAAAGTGCAGCCCCCGGCACTTGCACTTATTATCAAGGTTATCCAGATTATCCAGTGATGCTGGATAGCACAACAGTATTGTAACAGGTGCCTTCGATTTTAATTCCTACTGTGAGAGCAGCAGCTGCCAGATGAAACCTAATTCAGGTGGGTGAATTTCTAAGACACTTAGATAATGAACTACATCATCTCTTCACAGTGATTTTAAAACACCGTGACCTTGAATATTCCCATATCGATCTCTAGGCCAAACCCTTATACTTTTGTTGCTGTTGGTGTTGGTGATCTTCTGGCTCCTTGCATAACTTTACTGATTTCAGGGAGACTCCTGGCAGCAATCATTGTTTCGTAATGTGCTAGTTTGAGCCTAGGTAGCATGTTTTGGTGAGAAGAACTAGATCATAGGCTGAGAAATGAAAACAACAGTGAGGTCTACTTTGCTCACAGTCTTGCTGAGATGTGTACAAACAAATAAACCAACCCTATTATTATTTTTTTGTCTATTTCTGTCTATAACTGTATATACTGTAAATATCTGCTTGTAAATTGTGCCAGCTGTAAATATAAGCTTCATTCAAATTTCCAGAGCCAACTGAGTTTAGTCTGGGTGATTTCTAAAGTGGGGGGGGGGGGCCAGGGGACACCCAAACCATCACACTTAATTAAAAAAAAATAACAGAGTTGGTTTATTTGTTTGTTTTTTAATTGGGGAGGTAGTTTATTTGTTTGTGAGGGAGATTGTTTCTGTTTTGTGGGGGTTTGCTTGTTTGTTTGTTTTAATTCCTCCTTTCAGAGTACATGATCCTTTTTGGACAGGAGGAATTGTTTGAAGAAAATGTTGTTGCACAACCCATTGAGCATAGCAAACATTTCCAGATTTCGAAGTTGTTTTGGTTTTGTTTTATTTTTTTTTCCTGTGATTGTGTTTGTTTTGTTGTTTGTTTGTTTCTCCCAAATGCTCTTTTAAAGAGTTTACTGAATACTTAAATCTAGATGTAAAAAATTCTGTAGCATCAGCAGGAACAAGCTCTGTTTCAGTAACCTCAAAGAAGCACTCTGACTTCCAGATTCACCGAAAAAACTGTGCACCAAAGAAACGCTGATGCAGGAATGCTGCCTTTCAAGAGTAGGCTCTGAGATAAAGCTGTGTCGTGAGTGTTGAATGTCTGTCTCAATTAATAGCCAGCACCAGCTCATATGAGAGACTGAGGGGAGCCAAACTGCACGTTGCACAATGTATATTATTTAAATAGATGAAGGTGTGAAGCCTTACTTTTCTTATGCATACCAAAACGTTCATGCAGTCAGCTTTCTCCTACTTCAGGAACCACTCAAGCACTTATTTTTAGTTTCAATAAGATGAAACTTTGTACAGGTAATCATCCAGATGTTTCCAGCAGCAAACACCTGGATCAGAGGAAAATGATCCCTCTGATTTTCCTAAATTTTTGAGCCACAGAGGAATATGATGCCAAGTGAGTAGAGGCAGTACAGCCTCTGCTGACATTTTTTGTCATAGAATTTGGACTTTTAGATGCTGTTTCCTTAGTGTTTTGTTGTCATTGTTTATCTTTCCCTTCTGCTTTCACTTTTTTAACTGATCATGAGAAGGGAAAAGAATCTTTTCCTGGTGTTCCACTTCAGCAGAAGTGAAGAGCTGTGCTCAGGCAGGACTGTATGAAAAAAAATAAAGGCAGTTTTCCTTCTCCTATTCATGCTCTCAGAGATCCTAGCCTTTCTCTACTAGGGATGTAAGAGGCCATTTCTTCCTGTTAAGAGCTGGCAGTAATCAGGCCTTCTGGCAAGTGCTCCTCTGTGTGCCTGATGGAGATGAGAATATCTTTGATCTTCTCTGTATGTCTATCTTCCTTCTCTGCTAGATATGGAAACTTCTTTGATAATCCAGTATCCAAATACTGAATTTTTCAGAACTGCTTTCTTGAGACAGGACTTCTCGCATTGCTATTTCTTCTACCTCACACACACAAAAATAATCTCTGAGGAAGGTTCAGTAGAGGGAAGTGGATCACTGAGGTTAAAGGCAGTAGTAATATTGATGCAGTGGCACAAGGACGTATGACGGTGTCAAGGCTGAGATTGGAGTGTGTCACTCACCAATATATGCTCTGCTTCATGGAAGGAAATCTACTTCATCTGCTCAGAACTTGTGATGGTTTGGGTGTCCCCCACCCCCCACACTTTTAGTAATTACCCAGACTAGACTCAGTCAGCTCTGGAAATTTGAATGAAGCTTGTATTTACAGCTGGCACAATTTACAAGCAGATATTCACAGTATATACAGTTATATACAGAAATATACAAGGTAAAAAAGGTAATACAAACACAATTCCCCTCCCAGAAACCTGAGTCCCCAGGAGGGGCTCTCAACCACCCCTCACCTTCCCCCTACCCCTCTCAACCTTACCCCAGTCCTAAGGAAGAATGGAGGTTCGGCCAAAAGGGTTAAAAGCAAGGTGAAGCAGCCAAGCAAAGGAGGGTGAGGTTAGAAAGCAAGATGGAGTCCAGCCAGCAGCCACGAGCTCTCCCCAGCAGGCAAAGTTCCCCAGCGAGGAGAAGAAGCAAATGCCCTAATCTTTGTTTTGCCTTTCTTCTTTACACATCCCAGCAAGACTGTGAGGGAAGTAGACACCATTGTTTTCATTTTACAGCCTATCATCTAGTTCTTCTCACCAAAACATGCTAGCTAGGCTCAAACCAGCACAGAACTGAGTACAGAATAACTGGTTTCTGACATTTTTTTCCAGACTTGTGCTCCCCATTCACTTTACATCATAACAAAAAGGAGAAAGAAAAAGTAAAAGGGTCTTTTACCAATCCCTTGTATGAAATATTATTTGTGTTTTCTGTCCCAGTAAAATCCAAAGCACAGAGTATTTGTATGGATGTTGTGTTTAGGAGTAAGAAGGTGGCTGAAGCATGCACTCAGATCTGGGATTAGGGTGCTTACTTGGCCATACAGTCTAAGCATGGCAATTAATAATTACCACAAGTAAATTTATCATGTATCTGTAAGATGACTGTGTAAAATATTTGTGCCATGATGATGATGATGTGGGCACAGTGTCTTTCTACAGCAAGAGAAAAAACAATTTAAGTATTTTTTAACATTAAAAAGTTTTTCTTGGATCTGTTCTGCTCTCTCAAGCACAGTTTTTATGCCAGTGCTAGAAATGAGGTACTGCTGGAAAATGCAGTTTCAAAAGGGCAAGTTAGTGCCACCAGTGAACAGCAGGAGTCAGGGCCTGTGATGCTCAGCAGAACTGCATCTACTGGACGGTGTCCAGCTACTGACTGGCCTCTAATGTCATGTAGGTTATATATTCAGTCAAGAATGAACTGCTGTGACCTTCCGTTTTCATCTTTGTATAAAGCAGATGATATGAAATAGTAATTTCTCCACCTAGTTTATAATGTTTATTTAAAATAAAATACATATTTAAAATAAAATACATATTTAAAATGTTGGGGAAAAAATTTAACTCCAGTCTTGATTCAAAGGCTTTAAGCTAGGGAAACCCTCCTTACCCTAGCGTAATCTTTTTCCTTCTAAAAAGTAAATATCTCGCTTCTAGCCCTTGTAATTTCAGTTTCCAGCTCCTCCACCCACCCGTTTATTTCACTTTGTAAATGTTCACTTTGTTGTAGCCTGTTCATGGTTAAAGTGCAAGGATCAGGCTCTGGAAGTATTTGCCTATAACTCACAGCTCCTAAATATCAATGAAATCTCCCAGTTATTTTTAAGCCTTTTGTGATTGGCCATTTGTTTCATGTGGAGACATTAAATCAATCCCAGAATGATCTCACTACTATTTCTCTACTCCTACTTGAAGTTTTTCAGTTAATGTATTCCAGATTCAAGCCATTGCCCTTTGCTACAAAACCAATTTTACATCTTTATTCAGGTAGATACTTCCATAATTTAGAAGTTATTTCTAACATTTCATTCCAAGATCTTGTTCATCAGCTTGCAAATTTGCAAGTTTTCTGCAAGATGGTGTATGGCTTCACTCTTATCCCAAGTGATCCATCTTGGTCTTAGTTATTTGTCAAACACTGCACCAGTGTTTTTACCAGAAATAACAGAAGGCCAGCACTAGGGCCCCACAGAATGTTGCCATTAATAATTACTCCTGGGAACTGCTGCACCTTTTAAGCAAGTCTGCCTTTGCTGTTATATTTCAATGCAGGTCCTAAGTGCAACATCTGCTTTACATGGCATTAACTCGCTGTTCAAAATAACATAGAGAAGGAGCATGCAACACTAGGGAAAACTGGAGACAAGATTCTAGTTGGGTTTGACTGAGTGCAATAATTTTGTTCACGCAGCACATGGAAGACCACTCTAGTTTTACTCTGAAAAGCATTTACTATATTGACTTTCAGCAGTATTGAGTTGAATCAAAAAATAGGTGTTTCCTAATTTACCACAATGTGAGCAGAGTTCTGAGCTTCTTACAGTTTTAATTCTGTCTGTGTTCTTCATGAGACGCAATGCAGGCAGAGAAAGTGGAAGAAAAGAATTCTTCCTCGGGAAGCTTAAAACTCAGATGCCTCTTTACAATGAAGGCTGCCTTTGCACTAAGTCTGGCTTCTCAGAAGTCAGTCTATATGAAGCATGATAGCTAATGGTCAGATTCTCCATCATTATATGCTCCATCTGTAGAATTTGTTCTCCATACTCTAAGTTTATTACATATGAAGGCAAATTTTGTAAGCAGTTCATAGAATCAGTGAGCAGGGACAGAGAGTCATAGAATCAACCATGTTCATAAAATGATGACAAATCACTGAAAAGCTAAATCACCTTTTCTTTTCTCCAACTGCCATGTGTCAGCTAAGCCATCTCAGTATTTTCCAACATTTTGTGCTTTCTGCTTTAATGTCATGAAGCTTGTGATACATTGTCAGAGGGCTTAGCCAATGGCAGAATTACAAAATGCCAGGCATATCACTGCTAGTTCCACTCAAGCTCTCTGTAAATATGCTCCATTTTGAACCAATTACTCATGATCCATGAGTGGTAAACAAGCTCCCATTGATTCTAGCTCATCATGTGAAAGTGGAGAGGTTAGTAGTTCATCTAATATTTGACAAAAAAGTCCAGCCAACAATCAGGTAAACTTTTTTACTCAAAGTTTGTAGTGGTGAAAAAAAGGAACACACATTCTTATGCTCACTTTTAGGGTGAGCATTCCCATGAAGCCAACAAATTAATTTCATGGACCATACACATGGTATTGATAATAATTTATGGGCAAAATTATTCCTACTGTCTCCAACTCCATTTGAATATGCATGTATGAGCTCTGTGGTAAAAGGTTGGACTTCATGATCTGTGAGGTCTCTTCCAACCCTGATGATACTGTGATACTGTATCTATCTATCTATCAATAGAATCACATAGAATCATATATGCAAATGCTGCCCATTCAGATGAATTGACTGGCCGCTTAGGACTAGAAGGTACCATTATCTTCTTCACTGAGCAAAGAAAGAGGCCTTTGGTGAAGTTGCTCTTTCTCCAGTGCCTCCATGTTCCTAATAATATAACTCATGGCTATGTACTCCCTTTCTCCTATCCCTTCTAAATCTGAGGTGGAAAGATGAGTGAAGTCCTACCTGGCCATCTCCTTTGGCCCTGCAAGGCTATGTGGCGTTAGCTTTACCATGGCATGCTGCCAAAGCAAATCTCACACAGATAATTAATATTTACTTTCTGAAGAACCACCTCTCAGTGACAATGTATGTTTACTGATAAATCAATAGCACCTAGCCCTGTCTGGAAATGGGCACATGGACATTGTGCAGATAGGTGTTCTGAGAGCCAGACAAACTGCATGGCTGTTTTTTCCCTTTTTTCTTTCCACTGGCATCCCTGTTGCCACTTCTTTGTGTGTGTGCTGTGTCATCTTGTTCCATCCCTTTTTTCTCTATGCCAGAGGGATGCCCTGGTGAAATATGTGGATCCTAACATCATAAAGTGTGACATACTCAAGGAGGAAACAAAGCCATAACCAGTTAAGGAATGAAATGGTGAGATCTTGTATCCCTTGACTTCATAGTTTTTAACATGCTCAGGAAAGTGGAGAGTTGTAAGATGGTAGAGGAGGTAGGACATGAAAAATATTTCAGCACAAGACTGGAAAGATTATAAATTCCCAGTTAGATGACAGAATCATATGGGAACCTAAGATTTTTGTATCTGTGTGAAAGTAAGGCAAATGTGTGGGGCAAGCAGCTGTGAGGACTGAAGGCTGTGCCTGGAGATCGGAGCTTTGTGGAGATTGCAAAAGACTTCAGGTTTTCAGGCTACTCATCCTTCCAGCAATGAAACCCACTGATAAACCTCAGTCCTGCACCTGGTTGGTACTGGAGGGGAATCCTTCACACTGTGGTGAAAAAAACAGTTCTTTACTGATACAGCTTCATCAGTCCCCCCTGCTTGTAAGAGAGAAGAAATGCAAGCTTCTCATGTTTTATTTCTGTGGTCCTGCACTATTTATAGGTGATTTCCACCAGTTCAGGTAACACATAGCAGAATGTATTTTCTCTTTCTCACCCTGAGGTCCCTGATGAAACCAATAAGACAGCATGGCAAAGTGTTCTTAAATAATAGGTAGTGATTGGTATGAAATTACCTCATCCCATACAGTCTTTGGCCATTACACATGATTAGCGGAAAGCCTATGACTGCTGGAAGACATGAAGCTCTTGCCAAAATATTCTTTAATTAAGCTGGAATATAAACAAGCACAAAACAACAAAAAAGACCTGCAGTGCTCATTTGCATAATGAAGAGCTGTGTGTCGTGGAGATCAAAAAAGCATCTATTTAAAAAACAAAACAAAACAACCCCCCCCCCAAAAAACCAAACCAACCAACCAAATGAAAACCCCAAAGCAAACAACTAAACAAAAATCATAAACTGAAAACTATTGTGTTTCTCACAGTTAATTGCACTCTAGCCTTAGCAAGTTAAAAAGTAATACAAAGTTAAACACTGCCTGGCATTTATTTTAGTTTTACAGCCTTCTTTTTACATATATTGCATCAGGAATGTGGAGTATAGTCAGTACAACTCATCCAGCTGGCTTGGAGAATACTTATTGGGTAAGAATACTACTGTTTAATTCAATTTGTTTGTTGGATATATCTACCAAAATGGCTTTTTTAGGAATGAAAAGATCAAAAACAAACAAGCAAACAAAAAAAACCCTAACAGATAACCCAGAGCTTCAGCAAGGTTACGCAGTTACTCAGTGTTGAATTTTTCTAAAGTGCCAGCTGTGGAAAATAATGACATCTGAAACTGGGACTGGGAGAATGGGATGTGCTAAAAGATAAGGACACAAGAAGTGGGGATGTAAATACAGCAGCTGGAGGGGTTCTCTTCCTCAGGAAGAATTGGACCACCAGTATTTCTTACTGCTTCTGAGTCATTCTGTCTGGCCCAAAAGGCAGCAAGCTGAATGAGTGCAGCAACAACATCTGTCAAGTCCTGCATTTTGTTTATAGCCATCTTGTGTGCTCTTTAATTTTTGGAGCCAAGCTAATTTCCCAAGATAAACACATTATCTTTATAGCTCCTCTGCCCAGCTCTCACTGCTCACATTCATTTGCTGTTACAGTCAGAGCTGCGACCCACAAAACATGCTGGAAGGAAAGTGTGAGTAATATTAGAAAAACAGAAGACAATACCAGGTTAGAAGACAAGACAACAGCTGTTGTCTCTCACCAATGTGAGACTCACACAAGGATGTTAAGGATTAATGGAAAAGAAGATGAGCTAGAACACAGCTATGAGAGTGTTGTCCTGCTCTTCCCTTCCTCTAATGTTTCTAAGTCCATCTCCCAAACTACATCCATGCCCTCTCTCCCCTCTCCAGCTTTTCAGATTTGCCTTTTTTTTTAAACCTACTTCTCTAATATATTCAAATTTCAAAAACGATGCTTCTTCTAATAGTGACGCCTGCCTCTGGCGTCTCTTAGGCTGTCAGATTTCCTTAAGTAAAGCCTGTCTAAGTCTGTTTGCAAGGGAGAAACATGCTACAAATATCAGGCACAAAAAGGGCCCATATTAGAAAAAAAATAAATTACAGCTATAGAAGAAGACATTCTATGACTTCTTTAATATTAGGATGTCATCATCTCTTATAAACCTCTCTTCTTGCACACTCTCCACTCCTACTATAAAAATCATGTCTGTGACAGTCTCATAGATATGGCAGAGATAATGAGCTCACCTCAGCCATAATGAGATCAAGAATGTAAAGAAGAGAGATTGGAGATTTATACATATTATTCATATTGAAACTTGTGAAATGATCACAGATGTTGGAGAAGAAGGATTATTTTTATCATCTTTTAAATACTTCCTATCTAAGAAAAAAGAAACCACCTGGTTTTAGCTGTTACAATGGCAATTTTACAGGTGATCTACTTGTTGAGAGGGAAGGGGAGAGGTGATGAAAAAGGGGAAATAGTCAAGACAAAATTATTCAAAGATGCCCAGTTTGTGTAAAAACTCACTACACACTCTCTAATTACATATCCTTGCACTATTCTACAAATTATTTCCCACAACAAAGCACTTCTGAAAATGACAGAATTTTTCGGACATAGATTTTCGATGTCTGTTTCCTTGTTTTTCTTGTTCTGTTTGATTAGCTTAATCTTATCTTTAACAGAAATATACTAAGAACAAATAGAGTCTAAGCAATAGTTACTACACTCACCTCCATGAGTAAAGCCTGCTGTTCCCTTAATTCTCTGCTCAGCCTGATTGATAGTGAGGTAAAGCTGTGTTTATAGCCTAGCCTTTTCCATTTCCTGACTTTCTACATCTCTAAATTTGCCCATAACATCCCTTGAGGAATTCCCAAACGAATTAGAACCTGCAAATAAACCTAAACTGATTTTGTATATAGTTTGGGAGTGGGGTTTTCAGGGAAATAAAATAATTCTATTTTTATAATTCCAGTCTGGGCCATGTTAATCCCCTGCCTCCATGACAGTGCTACAATCTGTGAAACATCAGCAGAGATCAAGCTGCAGTAGTCAACATGTTGGAGATGTATTGTGAGAGCCAGGGCTGATTCTTGGGGTGATGCCACAGTGAGGTTGGTTGCAGGGCACCAGAGAAGGCCCAGACAGCTCTGTATGTGTGTGTGTAAGAGGATGTATGGGATGGTATGATAGTCTGCACCAACAACTGAAGTGTTCTATGGGCACAGGGACTCATATGTCCAGGTGCTAGCAACTGGAGAGTCTGGGATCCAAGCTCATCTTCTGGGCTGCTGGACAATGTCTGAGCCTAGCCGCTGAAGGGAACTCCATTATAGGGATATAAACCTTTTAGTTCTTATTATTGGACCTCCACCCTACTCAGCCAGAGAGGGGAGCACGATGAGTCTTTCATTGCTGTGTGTGTTCATATGGATGCTCTATGTGTCTGTGTGTCACCTGTGTGGTCAGCCACATATATACAAAGCACATAGGTGTGTTCTATGTACATATGCCTACATGCTCAGCTTTGCATCTGTTTGGACCAGGCAACATGGAGCTGCATCAACCTTGCCTCTCTCATGCTGTCAGTCTGGCAGAATATATTTTCCTTTAAAATTAAATGTATCTATTGAAGGTTCTGCTTCTATTACTTCAAGAAGTTTTGGGTTCAGCTAGAAAAATCTGGAAAGAAAACAGTGATTTGCAACTGTGGGGGGAAGCAACATATTTGTGTTAACAGATCCTTGCCACAGTAATAGTTTCAGTGAATATGAATCAACTCACAAATCTTTGTTGATGCCTTTATCCCCAGCTGTCACACTCATTTAAAATTGTGTTTAGATACTGCAGCTGCCTCTCTGTCTGTCTAGATGTCAAAATGTCAGAATTGTATCAATTGTTTGTCAAAAGGTGCTGGCAGCTGCCATGATGGAGGTCTCTGATCTAAAAATATTTCGGGACTTAAAAAAAAACAAAAACAAACCACTTCCTTTCAGACTAATTGGAAGCAGTAGTCAAAATCTTTATGTCGTAGCATTTCCAGTGAGGAGAGGAAGCTGCTGCCCAAGGAACCTATGGCTTATGCAGAACCAGATCACAAATGGGTTCATCCAGCTTCCAACAAATGATTTGCAAGTCTTAAAGAGGAAAGAGTAAACCAAATTTATTGTTCACTTTACATATATGGGAGGTTTTCAAGAAAGAATTTTCCATTTCATTGAGATTGTTATTTTTTCTTTTAACTTGTTTTTTTTGGGGGGTACTTCCTATGGTGAAATGAACATGCCTTTGAATACTTGCATTTCCTTCCTTCTTTTCTTCCTTGCTTGCATATACAAAGGAACATCAAACCAGCTTTCACTCAGTAGAATTCAAGGTGAAAAACAACTCATAGATAGCAGCTAACCACTCAAATGTCAGTGGAGCAAAACCTTTTACATTAAAATGATGAATCTCTTTAAGCAGGAGTTAAACAGGAAATGGAAGACTTAAACCTTTAAATTTTCTGTATTTTTTGTTATGCATGTGTCCAGTTTTTGTGTACCTGCTCAGATACTGGTGCTGCAAGCTTTGTTTCACCGTGCAACTTCCTCACTTCTAACATAGTTTTCAACAAATTCCAGACATCCTTCACATTTGCATAGGATCCAGCACTCCAGATGTGGCCTCACCAGTTCTGAATAAACTGGAAAGATCACCTCTGTCAACCTAGTGACAATGCTTTCACTAATGTAGCAGAAGATTCCGTTCACTTTCTTTGCAGCAAGGGGTACTGCTGGCTCATGTTCAACATGGTGTCCACCAGGACATCAAGGCCCTTTCTTTTCTGCCAAGCTGCTTTCAAACTGCGTAGCCTCCAGCACATATTGGTGCATATGCATGTCTGTATGTAGTCCTGAGATTATGTCTCGTGTTTACCTACTAAGAAAAAACTTTAACTCCATGAAATTCAGTAGTTAAAATTCCATATTTTTTTTTTATTGTCACTGAGGCCAGGATTACTCCCTTGTGGTCATGCCATATAGCTTTTGATCAAATTGCTGACAGTAAACATGAAATATGTGGTCTTATTGGATTCAGCAGGACTTCACATGCCTGTAGCAACACATAAATAACAGGATTAGTGCAACAATATTTCAAGATAAGATATGATGCAGTGTGAGATAATAAGAGGAAGCAGATAGGCTGAAAGAAGACAGTAAAAACAGCAGCACAGCCCCATTAGTGTCCCTCTTACTGCCAAGTTATCTGCTTGTTTAGAGCCCTGCATTTTATTTGGTCCAAAGAGATCAGAACATTGATGTTAGGAGTATGATAGGCATTGGGGAATGCTTTGAAATTGCTATTCTTGATTTAGGCAAGCAATTTGGGATTAAGTCATTCTACAATGATCACAGGCACTAGAATGAGCTACCCAGGGAGGTGCTTGAGTCACCAATCCTGGATGTGTTTAAGGGTTGTTTGGATGTGGTGCTTAGGGACGTATCCCTAAGGGTGAATCTTGTAGATTAGGGTTTTAGGTTGGACTTGGTGATCCTGAGGCTGTTTTCCAACCTGGATGTCTCTGTGATTCTATGATTCCATGACATTCTGATACCCTTGCATGCAATTTTCACTCCAAGTGTGGAATCAGGCTTACTGGTTTCCTTGGGCAGAGGAAATAACTATTTAACATGAACAGAACGAAGTCGACTCCCTGGGTATTAGTGAATTAAAGAAATGAAGTTCATAGCTGATTCTTTACAGATGCTCTAAATTCAGAAGGATGCAAAGGTTGATAGAAAGCAGTGGGGAGTTTCAAATACTTTGGCAATTAAAAACAGAAAAGAAAAAAATATCCCTTTTCCATAGTATTAATTTTGTGGCAATTCTTTTTAACAGTTTTGATTGCCCTCGAGAGATCTGGTCTGAAGCAAAGGAAACTAATTCTAATCACAGGAAATTTATGTTGATTAATTTTGACCTTGCTCAGATAACAGAGGATTATGTGCCTGAGTCTGTGACCCACGTAGGCAAGGCTCTGAAAATGGAAATTTAGAGAGGATAGAAGACATTCTGAAACACAGAGAAAATAGGAAGAAGTAAACTAAGTAGAAAGAAAATGAAATATTATGGGAAAAAATCAGAAAAAGAATGTAGCATTTTGAGTAGGTGTAATCAAGTAAATCTATTTCCATGATATAGGAGTGAATAATTTTCTTGGTAATGTGTTTCTTTACTTTTATATTTTTATAGAAGACTATTTGCATAACTGTTGAATCACTACAAATAACTAGATAGCTCTGTCTTTTCCTTTTCTGTAGCTTTTGATTGCAAAACCATCAAAGAGTTTGCAAAGCAATGAATGCGTATGTATGACCTGTACTGGGGACAGATAATTTCCATATACATAAAGATCTCAATTTTTCTAAAACACTTGATTGGAGGATGCAGAAATATGTCAACTTTATTCCCCTTCTTTGTTTTTCTCTTCTCCAGGACTGTTATCTCTAGAATGGCTCTCTCATGCTTCTGGTTCCAAGGGCCACTTTCTCATTTGTTGTTACTCTTGTACATTCACTGAATTGAGTATAACTTTGCATACTTTATAGCAGCATTGATAGTAATGTTAGATTTTCTGTTTCAGTACATCTGTTCTCATTTCAACCTACAATTTAACTCTCCTTTTCCCTATTCCGCTTGTTGGCTGAGTTACTGGGTAAAAAAACAACTGCCTTAACTTAGCCCTGGATAGAGGTTAAATATAAACACCTGTGAACACATTTTCTCACCAGGGACCCACTCCAAGGACATGGATGAGGCACTTAGTGCCGTGGTCTAGTTGATTGGATAGGGCTGGGTGATAGGTTGAACTGGATGATCTTGGAGGTCTCTTCCAACATGGTTGATTCTATGATTCTATGATATGATTCTGTTCTTATTGTAGCCTCTAACTAAACCGCTAGGTACAAACCAAGTCCCACACTGCCCCTATGCCTCACATACAATAGCATTTGTATTATTTTTAATTCTAACCAAAATTCCTGGAAGAAATATCAGATTTCTCTTGCAAAGAAGATTGCGTTCATTTTTTCCATTCCTGTCTTGTGACTCTCCCATAATTTTTTTTTTTGAGACAAATTAGGGCATTCCTATCTTCCGTACTGCTGACCCAGATGACAATGTAATAATAATGAAGTAGAAGTGTAGAAAAAATCACCATCACCCATTGCAAATCTGAAAATGCTATGGTGAATTAATCATACCAATTCTCATCTCTCTTGTATTTATTTATGGCATGCTCCAGGGATTTTTGTTCTAGCTCACAAAGAAGTGCAGCAGAAAAATTGCAGTTTCCTCCTCCTTAGGAGTTATACCACGGCTGATTTGAACAAACATTATAAGATATATCCAGAAATATTTACAAGGAGAGTGCTTACTTTTTTTCTATTTTTTATTTCCCCCACAAAAGAATAAAAATATACAGAAGAAAAAAAAAACAAACCACCAAACAAAAACCTAAACCCAAACAAACACCAAAATGCCAGAATATTAATTTTCTTTTGTTTGAGTTGCAATTTGTCCTTCTTACCATCTTCCCTTACACTGGAAATACCAGCATTGTAGATTACTTTAGAGAAGCTTTTATCTGAAAAGAGTAGTGTGTCTCAGAAACTCGAGCAAAAGAGCTGCAAAACAGACTTGCACAGAAACAAGTCTCAAGCAGCACAGGAAACTGTGCCAGACAGAAGATAACATAAACTCAAGACTTCCTATTCCTCCATTTATAACACTTAACCAGCATAGCCACACTTTGTATGGCTGAAAATCACCATGCCAAGCTAAATCACTCAGCTTTGAAGCTAGCCATTTTTCAGCTGTATTGCTTTAGTTGTTTGGACCAGCAACAGAGTGGAAGTGCAACTGCCACCTGTAAAAACACCAGCCCAGGTTAATTCTGCAAAATAATCAAGGTTGGATGGAATCTCAGTAAGTTTCTAGTCCAACTCCTGTCCAAGAGAGAGCTTTGCAATTAGAGCAAGTTTCTCAAGAATCTATCTGGATGGCAAATGTTTGGGTTTGGAATCCTACTGGGTTTCTGAGGACAAAAGTTTGGTCTCATACAGACTCATACAGAAGTTAAATATGTAATTTTGGAAACAATGTAACAGCACTAAGAACTTAGATCCTAAGAATATTAAAACATTATTCTACAGAGACAGATGAAGTTCAACAAACTGAATGGCAAGTGCTGTGACAGAAAACCACATTTATCTCAGTAACAGAAAAGTGATCAGCAAGAGAAGGCGGATAATCAAACAACAGATGAGTAGAGAGCATCTTAAATTTGTTGGTTTCATGCGTGAGCTATATAGCTAGAAGCTGCTTCTAAGTATTTCACATATAAAATATCTTACTTTGAATCAAGAGCCTGGTATAAAGCTTTTATATATTATATTTTATATTATTTTTACATATTATATTTTATGTATCATATTATATTTACATAATATATATGATATTATATTTTTATATTATATTTTATATATTATATTTTATATTATTTATATAGTATAAAGTTTTACTTGATCAAAATCACAATATTGTTTAACTTCACCTGAACCTTCCATTTATTATTGTTTATCTCTTTCTTGATAGTAACTAGATTCCAACTATTTCCCAGAAAGAAATATATTTTCCGGTCATTTTGTTACACATAAATGCATAAATATATGCAAGCACACATCTGTCTTGGAGAACACAATATGTGCACAATTAGTACATTTAATTAGTTAATTAGAGGAAGCATAAACAATAGTGCAAGTGGCCTTGAAGAAATGTACTGTAGGTAAGTCTGTTCTCAGACTTGTAATGTTCTCTTGTAGCTATCTTTAGGTATCGTGTTGGCCTGTCACCTCTCTTGTATCACTGTAGGTGACTGCTACTCAGATCCTACACTACCATCGTGATCAGTAACTGACATATCAGTGTTTTTTTGTTTTTCTGTCTTACCTTTTTATTTGTCTACATTTGTAACCCATTTTTTGCCTACAGGTTTAATGTTCAGATACTTCAGGTACAAAGAATACCAAAATAATGAATAACTTACTGGAAGAAAAGTAGCAAATGGAAAATGGTTTCAGAATGCACTGCCAATTCCCTGCGTGCAACAAGGGAGGCTGACAAAGCGATGTGGGTTTGTGCTTTCATTCAAATACAAAATTTTAGAAAATTAATTTCTGCATTTATATGAACACAGTTGAATGATAAAACTATCTCTGAGTTCAAAGGATCAAACATTGTACTACCTTTTTGTTACTCTCCCTGTCTTTCTCTGCAATTAAGTACATTTGCTCTCAGTTCCTCTGCTTTCTGACCATCTTACTTGGCTTGATTTTGCTGTTACTAGTTTCTGTAGTATTGTTTGTTTCTGTAATTGATTCAACACTACTGATTGATACTATGTTGCTTATTGATGAAAACTTGAGAGATATATATCTACTTTTTTAATCCTAAATATACTTGATAGTAGTGATTTTTTATGGTATTTGTGGTAATCTCTAATAAAGTAGATAAATTTAGAGAATAAATGCTTCCCTGTCCTTGTATATTAGGGAATCCTACAAAGCTGTGGTCATGATCTCTACACATCCATAAGCCAGGTAGTCTTCCAGATCATGACAGTAGTACAATCTGTATATCTTTACCCACTAAGAACTTAATTCTTTTACTTTCATACTTCCAAATCCCTTCAGGGCTACACTTGAAAGAGATTGAGTTATCTATTCATTCCAGTTTGGGAGGAATTGAAGCTGTGAAAGAATAAACTTCTGTTCCTTGAAACCTAGTGACTCCCAATTAACAGAGTCATAGACTAAGAAATACAGCAGGAATTCTGTTTCTTAGCATCCAGACCCAAATCTACAAAGCACAACCAAGTTCCAGCTGCTAGTTACATAAGACATTTAGTAACTTGCTATCATTTCACCATCTTCTTACTTAAAAGGACTGCATATTCATATATTCAGCAGAACTCAGAAACCTGGACTTTCAAGAACTCTTCATAGTCTAAGATATCAATTTGAAATTATTAACTACCATCTTATGGACAAAGTTAGCAAGTGAAAAAAGGCTCAGAGAAGTTTATTTTCTTGGTGGTGGGAATCGTGGCAGGTTTGGAGTTTTAATTATTTTCTTTTGCAGTATAGCATCACAGGGCACCTAAATATGTATCAAAATCTTCTCTTACACAGTGCTGCTTCAGCATGGGAGTTTCAAGCTGCTTGTGAAGGAATACTGTCACTTCCATACTGTGCAAACTGGCAAGAGCCAACACAGGATTTATTTTCCTTGCTGCAGCTGTAATGTTCCAGTGATTCAGAGTCTGCTACATGAACTGAGCCACTTTTGCTGTGGAACAGACATCTGTATTCCACAGTTTGGGAAGCTTGTGACCAATAGATATTTCAAATTACAGGAAATTTTCAGACTCCTTAACAAAAATAATGGTTTGGTGAAGTCAGCTAGTAATTTTGAAATGGTCTTTTAACCTTATAAAAATGATTGGCCAAATTTTATGTACTGAAATATTCCTGTATGCTCAGTGAGTACTCAGCATAAGCACACAGATTTATATCCACAGATAAATGAGCCAAGTAGACACTGATAATCAGTATAATGATACCAATAATGCTCACACTAGAGAGCTCTAAATGCTCAGCTAGTGCTGGAACGATTCTGATTCATAATAGCATGCTTTTAGAAGTTTCATTCTTTTAGCAGCTGAGGCATTTTTCTGCTAGTTAAATGCAAGATCATTCTAATAGATGCTGAAGTCTTTCCAGTGAGCAGCAAACAGCCTCAAGGCAAACACCAGCGATGCTACCAAGTGACTGTATCAGTCCAGACCAGGGTGTTGCTGAGATCAGCTTATGCCTTTGAACCATGCCTCTTGGATCATATCAATGCAGGCACCAGGGCATTTAATTTTGCAGCAAGCTGCCATCAATGTGTTCTGTTACACAGAATTCCTGTTGCCATCTTCCAAACTCTGCCAGCCTCCATTACTGACTGAATCTGTGTTATTGTTGGGTTGTGTAAGCATCAAACTGTGCACAGCAGCTTCTCTTGTTATGAATGGTTTCTTACATTTCTACTGAGCAACATCAACAACTGTGGCTTATCATTTAATGCTACACTTGGTGAAACTTTCCATCAGATGATTGCTACCAGATCAGCTTGTCACTAAAAAGAAAACAAAACAATGTCGTCCTTTAATAACTATTATTTTCTAAGAAAGTAATACCTAAATTAAGCAAGAGTCAACAAAAGAACTTCCAAAATGTTAAAGTTTATTTGTGCTCATTTGACAGTGCCTACTCATTCATCTTTCAGAAAGTCTCCTGCAGAGGTCCTTGTTTCAGCATTTGTCTATGCGGACCCATAGTATTTATCCACACCTGCCCTGCCTTCCCTTTGCTGTTGTCTGAGTTCCATAACCTCGATGTGATCCTATGGGTGGCTGTGGCCTTGTACAGGTAGAGTAGACTCCTGGTGTGCTGATTTCATTGATTGGGCTGCCCAGGGAGGTGGTGGAGTCACCATCCCTGGAGGTGTTCAAGAATGAGGCATTTAGTGCCACGGTCTAGTTGACTGGATAGGGCTGGGTGATAGGTTGGACTGGATCATCTTGGAGGCCTCTTCCAACCTGGTTGATTCTATGATTCTAATCACAGGTACTGACAGTCCTTGGAAAACTTAAAAACATTATCTTGCTGGCATTTCCTTTTCAGTCTTGTGCTAAGCGTTTGCTAGCTAGTTACTTCTGCATCTAAAACTGTGTATGTCCACAGAGCCCACTTGCAAGACACGGCCTTTCTGATATTACCACTTCATAGATCAAGTTCTAAAGTATAAAATGTCAAAGATTATTGAGCAAATCCAGCAACAGTAATACTGTGTTCTCACATAAATATGGTTGTTTTCACCTCAGATTTATCTCAAAAACACATCTCAAAGAAACAGGGCCCTCAAGAATTAAGAAAATTTGTGATTATTTCAGATTCCCTGTTGGTGCATAACATGTACAGAACAACACGTACAGAAACAAAATAACCTTCTGTGACGCAATAACCAAAGGACATTCTCTGTTACGTAAAGGACACTGAGCTGTTCTCTTTTAGTTGCTTCATCCTTGTAAGATGATGTGGTACAGATCTATATAAGTGTTTTGGGAAAATATGCAAACTGTAAAGGAGATTTTGACCTTTGCTTTTAAAAAATAGGATGGAATTTGTGGCTACTATTACACTCAGTCTGAAACTGATACCATTTCAGTCCTGGCTTTTCATTAATTATAGTTCTAGAATACACTGTATGTTTTTCCCTCTTGAATGCAGGGCCACACAGAATGGGTTGCTATCACATCTGCATGAAATAATACCTGTAAGCTAAAAATTAGATTGCTCTCTGGTTCACATGGTTGTCTGTCTATGTCTATTTTACAAATACTTCTTAGTTGTGATTTATTTGCTAAAGGAAACAAAGCCAGCAGTCAGCTTATTTGTGGAATAAAAAGAATTCAGTAGGGCAGTTCCTTTCATGCCTAGTCTCAAAAATCATTCCATCTAGAAAAAAAAGACCATTGATTGAATTGTATTGTGGGAAGGAATACAGGGTTACTGAACATGTTTTCATTTCTTTTAGCTCAGTAGTCAACATTTTTAGTGAAAGATCTCTGATTTATAAAGAGTCTATGCTGAAGTGTTGAGACTACAGGGAAACGAATATCTACTAAAAAAAACCAAAAACAAACCCAAACCTAAAATTTAATTCAGTGCTGTTGGTAACCACAGAATTCCCACACTGGCTTGAAAGAGATCAGCTGGGATTTATGTTAACACTATGAATATTGCAAATAAAATAAAGTTTAAATGGATTCTCCATCCTCGTTTGAGTCTTTGTAATATGTACACTGTCCTATAAGAATACAAAAATAGTGAAAAAAAATATACAGTGATTACAACACCAAACCTGGCTTTAGAATTCACACGATAAGTAAAACATTTGGATGGAGATCTCTGTAGTTACCTTAGGGAATTCATTTGGAAGGAAGTCTACCAAATGGATTAGAAAAACTGAAGTACTTACATTCAAAAGTATGATATTCATCTTTTTCTATTCCTATGTGACATAATTTCATTCCTCATTTCTACTACAGCACTTTCTGTATCCACATTAGAAAGAACTATCTAACATTGATCAGTTAGCAGCTGCAGATAAACAACCTCCTTCTGGGCCTCATAACTTTTCCCAGAGCAAGTAGTTTACATCAACCTTTATTCACCTTATTCACCGGTAAATATTTAATGTAGAGACAACCATCTCATGAGAATTGTTTCTCTACTCTGATCACAAGGAACTTAAGATGACCTGCTCTGCTGGATTTGGCCGTGGTAGTTAATTTTCCTCAGAGTTGCCAGTATAGGGGTACGTTTTGGATTTGTGCTGAAAACAGTGTTGATAACACAGAGGTGTTTTTGTTGTTGCTAATTTGCTTTCATCCTAAGGTCAAAGGTTTTTCAGTTTCCCATGCTCTGCCAGTAAGGAGGTTGCACAAGATACTGGAAGGGAACTCAACCAAGACAGCTGACCAAAACTAGCCAATGGGATATTCCACAGGCATGATGCTTAGTACATAAACTGGGCACAGCTGATTGAGAAGGGCCCTCCGTTGCTCAGGGACTGACTGGTCATTGGTCAGCAGATGGAGAGCAACCGTATTGTGCATCACTCCTTTCTCTTGGGTTTTATTTCTCTCTCTTTTTGTTAGACTCTTTTCATTAATATTTCTTTTTGTTGCTACTACCACTGCTGCTGCTACTACTTCTTCTACTACTACTATTATTGTTATTAATATTGTTATTAGTATTATATTACATTATGTTTTATTTATTAAGCTATTCTCTTCTTAATCTGTGAGTGGTACTGTGGGTTTTTTCCCCTCTGATTCTCCTCCCCATCCCACTGTGCTTAGCTACAAGCTGCAGTTCAACCACGATGCTTATGCAGACATGTGGCACTTGGTGCCATGGTCTAGCCTTGAGCTCTTTGGTAAAGGGTTGGACTTGATGATCTGTGAGGTCTCTTCCAACCTTGGTGATACTGTGATACTGTGATATGGGTAGATACTGCTGACATCAGAGTTAGAGAAGATAAACTGCACTGCACCTTCCTAAAATTTTGGCACAAGTTGTATAGGTCACTTAGATGAGTGAGCTGTGCTGAGCTCCCAGCTCTTAATTCAGTGATGTGTCCTCTAAACGGCGATATATGCCTACTCTTTCTGTAAAAAGCATTATGTATCCAACATGAGTGACTGCTGAGTGACTAGAGAGGTAACCATTTCCATCTAAACAGCAATATACGTCTGCTCTTTCTGTAAAAAGCATTGTGTATCCAATGTGAGTGACTGTTGAGTGACTAAAGAGGTAACCATTGAAATTAAATGCCACAGATAAGTTATTGATGAGTTAAAGGACAAGCATTGCTGGTTAACTGCTGGGCAGTAACTGTCAATAGCCCATTAGAATTTAATGTAGCAGACACACAGCAATCTCTGTAAATATAGAAAAAAAAAAAAAAGAACCTTTAGTGCCTGCTGTTTTGTGCTATTTCCAGATGTTAAAGACATTGTTCTTATTTTTGGTAGTATTGAAAACATTATTAAGGCTGAATTTAATGTACTTTGAGTAAATATAACAATAGGCTCTTAATATAGAAAGACAGAAATTTATTTCCTGTGCTAACGTGTGCAACACAGACAACATGCACTCTAGGAACATTTGTTTGTTAACTCCTCAGAGAGACCTGGCCTGCTCTAGTTTAACTTTTCAAAAGGGCTACGAATACAGCACAGTTGGGCTATCCACTGAACTTGCATTTTGATGAACTAGAACTGAGCAATAGGCCAAAGCAGAAGAAGAAATTACTGGGACTCTTTGAAAAACAGAGCAGATGGTTGGGGTTTTTTGGGTTTTTTTTTGTTGTTGTTGTGTTTTGGTTTGTTTTGCTATTAGAGCAAGTTCAACAAAATAGATCAGGTGAAGATTCAGAAATTTGTCTAAAGGCTATAAATATTTTTTTTTTCATTGTCAGGCTTCTATCTTTAAAAGATAGCATAAAGCTTGCCTATCTCAAGTCTTGCCCATTCAGGACTTCCATGAACTTACCAGAAACATGTCAAGTAGCAGTTACGAAGGGCTTTATGAATGGATAATGTCACCCATTCCTAGTATAGATTACTCATTTTTTAATAGGCAGCTATCAACAGAAGTGCCTCATTGAGGGAAGGTCTCAGTACTCCTCTCTTTGGCTGTTACAGTCATCACCAACTCTTCTTTCTCTGCGTTTTCAGGTGCTAAAAGGGGAAATTTTTAGATGCCTACTTTGAAGACTGAATTCAAAGGTTTGAGCACGGCTACCTCGATTGAAGTCAAAACCCCCAAGAGTTAGGATTTCAGACACATCATATGCTTCCTGTTACAGTTTTCTTCTCATACTCTAGGATTTATTGCATATTCAAAGGCTACTCAGAGTCTTCCGTTAAGTACAGGGGGCCTGTTTCTAAGGTTTCCTTGGATTTCACATACATGTTAAAATTAAATATGGGAGTTGCAAATCTCATTAGTAGTTTATTAATCTCTAATTGAAGAGAAGATCATGTTAATCAGGAAAGATTTGCATAAAGATGACATCAATTATTTTGAAATCATACTATGAATATGAATATGCCTCAGGTTTGATAGGGCCTTACACCAAGGAAAATTAAATAACAAATTCTAATCAGTTTCAACAGGTGATTTTGGAAACTGTTTTCCAGCTTCCAATTTAATCTAAATATTCTATCCTTTGCTTACTTTAGCTGCTCTCAAATTAATTTTCTATTCATATCTTCATATTGTGCTTACTGAGAGAGTATCAGTTCCTTATCTGTTCAACAAAAGGTCAGATTCTCTCAAGACTCATTTGTAGAGCTGATCCCCTGGAGAAGAGTAGTATAAATCCTCTAAATGTCTTTTCAACACTGGTAAACAGAATAGTTTTAAAAAAATAAAAACCAATATAAGTTTCCCTAAAAATAGAAATATTTTTTTGGGGTGAGGAAGAAAAAGAAGAAAAAAGGTATCTCAATTTCATAGATGATTCTAAAAGGGCATAAAGATGCAACAAAGCCTCTCTCTAGCAACAACTGAGTTGCTATTCAAATGGACTTAGAAAATCTTCACTACTGATAGCACCCTACCTTGAATTAAAAAAAACAATCATTTTAATGCACAGTCCTCAAGAAGTTTGTATCTTTCAAGGTCCATAAATATCAGCTTGTAGTGACTAAGTTGTTATATATACTGAAATGATACTATAGACATAGAACACATTTCAGATGCTGCTATTATTTTCAGTAGATTGCCATACAATTTTCGGACCAGAAACAAACCCTTTCTTTTTTCAAGTACTGGAAAATAGATGGCTAAGGAATTTTCTCTAAGCTTTTGTTTATGATAATCTCATAAATATGATGTTTAATCAGCGCTGGGTGACTGGGCAGGATCACTCCTCAAAAACCCTGCACACCTGTACCTTGCTCAGGTATAGTACCTATGATACAAAATCATATGTATTCAGTACAGGGGTAGGGTTAGTACAATTAGTTCTGGAAATAGGTGGAGTTACTACAAGCAGTTCCTGGAACTCATATGAAATTGGCTGGATGATCACACGAAGAGAGTGATGATCAATGGCATAATGTCCACCTGGAGACCAGTGACAAGTGGTGTCCCTCAGGGGTCAGTGCTGGGACCAGTGCTGTTTAACATCTTTGTCAGTGATATGGACAGAGGAATCGAGTGCATCCTCAGCAAGTTTGCAGATGACCCCAAGCTGTGTGGCACAGCCTACTTGCTAGAGGGCAGGGAAGCCATCCAGAGTGATCTTGATGGGTGGAGAGGTGGGCCCAGGTAACCCTTATGATATTCAACAAGGCCAAGTGTAAGGTCCTGCACCTGGGTCAGCACAATCCCAAGCACAAATCCAGGCTGGGTGGCAAATGGCTGGAGAGCAGCCCTGAGGAAAAGGACCTGGGAGTCTGGGTTGATGAAACGCTCAACATGAGCCAGAAGTGTGCATGTGCAGCCCAGACAGCAACTGTGTGCTGGGCTGCATCGAGAGAAGTGTGGTCAGCCGGGCAAGGGAGGGGATTCTCCCCCTTTACTATGTTCTTGTCAGGCCCCACCTGGAGTACCCTGTGCAGTTCAGGAGCCCCCAGCACAGGAAGGATATGGAACACACAAAGATCATCAAAGGGCTGGAGCAGCTCTGTTATGAGGACAGACTTCAGCCTGGAGAGGGAAAGGCTTGGAGTAGACCTTGTAGTGGTCTTCCAGTATCTGAAGGAGACCTACAGGAAGGCTAGGGAGGGACTATTTACAAGGTCTTGTAATGATAGAACAAGGGGTAATGGGTATAAACTGGCAAAGGGGAGACTCAAACAAGATGTTAGGAATGGGTTCTTTCCAGTGAGGGTGGTAAGACATCGGAACAGGTTGCCCAGGGAGGTTGTGGATGCTCCCTCCCTGAAGGTGTTCCAGGCAAGGTTGGATGAGGTCTGTTCTAGTGGGAGGTGTCCCTGCCTATAGCCGGGGGTTGGAACTGGATGATCTTTGAGGTCCCTTCCAACCTAAACCGTTCTATGATTCTATGATTTCCATAACATCCCACCTCTTCACACATGCTCACTGCCACCTGGTGGTCATCTTTCGGGGTCTTTTTGATGAAGGCTCGATGTCTTCCTTAATCTGACCTCTCTACCTTTCATCCATCTGGCATCAGTTGTGAATCACATTCTTGGCCAGAGTCTCTGATGTTCTCATCTTTGCCTACAGCATTCTTCTTCTCCATGGGAGTGTTTTAGGACCCGTCTCGTGCTTAAACCACCTTCTTTCTGTTTATTTGATTGATAGTGCTTTATATAACTACTTACACAGTTAACGGTTTGCCTAGGCTGCTACATTCTATATTCTCCATCTCTTTTCCCCATATCAATTAATATACTTCAGATAATTGATGCAGTTATTTGCAGCTATGGAAGAGGCAAACATATTCCCCCAATGAATTTGGCCCAGTAGAGTTATGACTTTGGTTTTCTACACCTTCATAAGGAGAAATAGAAAATTTATACTTATAAATAAGCACAGTGAAGACATCGAGGTCCATAATTTCTTTTTTCTTCCTATAACTACATCTGAATTTGGCCTTTATGTAAGAAAAATCCATGAGCTTCACTAAGGGCAAGTTGAGTTTCACATAGTAACTGAGGGACCATAAAATCATGATTCTGTTATATGTCATACACTTTGTTGTTATAAGAAAATAATTTAGAATAAAATTCATTAAAGGCACTGAAAGCTCCAAATTCCCAAGCCCTTAAAACCTCTGAAAATCAAATCCCTACTCAGTTTCTACAGTAATTTCTGCAGTTTCTCAGATGTCTCTGAAGTATCCTAGTGCTGAAGGCAGCACTCCCTCTTCTGAGATTGCACCATGTCATTCTTTAGTGTGAAAAGCTTAGCAAAGTTCCAGGCCCTCTTTGTACCATACAGTAGCTGTTTCCTGCATGGAAGAGCAAGGCAAAGAACCTTTGGCCATGATCTTTAAAACATTCACAAGACTGCTAGGGTTAGAAGCTATAGACAATTTACGCACATAAACCTTTCTGAATCTCCTCAGATTCAGGTACCAGAGGCTGCCTGGTATGCAGCCTACATAGTATGTTACTAAGGGACTTTGCTGTTAAAAACATTGTGCTAAGTACCTTCTACTGTGGTTCTTTTTATCAGATCATTTTACTACTGAACAATTTTCTCCCAACATCAACCTGTTCAAGATTTCTGAATTTATGGATTCTTCTGCCCACTCTTTACAAAAGAAAAACAAACCAAATACATGGCTCAGCTATTCCTCACATGCACTGAGATGATCTGACTCCTCACATCAGCCAGTTACTGTAACTTTTTCTTGAAGAATGAAAAATGCCTGGTTAGTGCTCTTATCAGTGTGATTTCTTAGTTAAAAGTGAGTTCTGATAAATACTTGGTCATAGGTGTCAGGGTCTAAGATTCCTGTAATTTATATCCAAGAAAGTCAATATTTCACTTAAGAGCTAGATGTTGGGTGATGAAGGAGTATCAGGGATATTGCCATCTTTGGTGATCATTATGCATAATGCATCCAAAAAAACAAGTGCTTAAAACAGGAAATTGAAGGCTAAACATTTATAAGAGAAGCATGGCAAAATATAAGTCCTTTTTATTGGCTCTGCTTCACATGGCATCAATGATCTGTTGAAATTATTACTCTACCTTCTTTTTCCCTTTAGTATCACTCTCATATCCAAGGGACAAGAAGATCAGCTATGTTCTTTTTGTCTACCAACTTGATCTGTAGTAGTTTTATGCTGAATTTATGAGGTTTTTGCACTGTAACATCGTTCAGATTTTTGATCTAATTTAATTTAGCACAATCCTGTTGAAATAATCCAGTCCAGCAGATAGGACTCTTTGACTTAAGCAATGAAGTAAGTTACAGTTTCCACTGGAAATTCATTTTGAGGACTAGCTTTACTTTGCTGGAAATAAACATTGATGATGGTGTGTAAGTAAGATACCCAGCTACTGTAAGTCAATAAATATGTAACATTAAGATCTATAGTGATTCAGATCATCTAAGCAACTCACTGTTATATTTTATGTTGATATTCTCTAAACATATATCTTGGAAAGTGAATCTACTTGAAACTCTGAGTTATTTGTTTAACACTCTGATTAATTTTGCTCTGGAGTTGAGAGAGAGAACTAATGTAGATATCTTATGTCCCAAGAAGGACTACATGCACAGGTCATGTAGTATATAAACATGATGAAGTAGAAATGAAAGAAGAAATTGTGCAAAAAATCAATAGTCATTTCCCATTGCTGTTTTCAACTGTAAAAACATAACACAGGCAATGAGGGAGATATATGATTTATCACTGAATAACACTTTGAAGCAGACATAAATATTTGTTTTTAGCAGAAGTAATGTTTCTACTACACATTCACATGGAATGCAAAATATTCACTCAGGAGATCGGTAGAAAATACTCTAAAGTGAACTCATCCTTTTATCATATTAGGTGATCTGTTCTGAATTATGTATCTTCACCTCACTGTTTCCTAGGAAAAGTATGTAAATAGAATGGAGACAACTTTTTTCTGCAGAATTTGGGTACTAGAGACCTGCTTTATAGCACTAGCACTAACAAATGCAGAATAATGAATCAACAATAATCAACTATTTTGAGGTTTGGCATTTATGATACCTTCCATTCAGTCACCTTTCTGAGAATCCTTGTCTAGCAAAAGCAAAGTATTTTTTCTTTGAGAAGGAAGACAACATGAGTGCATGAAAAATTCAAACACCTTTCATATATTGATTTTTTTTCTTGGTTTTAGAGCTCCTTTGTCATTATTTTATTCTTCCAGTAGGTAGAGAAAGTAGAATTCTATTAAGCAGCAATTTTAATTTTAATTCAGTCTCCTTCCCTTTGAAGTGAATCAAGCAATTTTGGTTATTAAAAAAGAAAAAAAAAAAAAGGATATGAAGAAACAACTGAGTTGGGTTTTGTTAATTTGTCACTCTGATAAAGAAATAAGGAAGACTTCACGGAATGGAAAAATAGAATATTAATTGTTACAAAAGCCTATCCTTTCCATCTGTAAGAAAAGCAATTTCCACAGCTTTTGGGTTATTTGTAAAATAATTTGCATAACATTAATCATCGCCATCTGATTCTCATCTCTCAGTTTCTTAGGGTCAGGGATATTCATCTCATATGTCATAAACAAATAGCTGTCTCTCTCATACATATGTTTCGATCAAACTGATTCAGGTATTTATATCCGTGAACTGTCATCCTTTGCATCATTCACCATATTGTTTTGAGTGTTTTTTTTTTTCACTACGAGATGCTGTTAGGAACATAAAAGCATCTTGAATTACATTCAATTCCATTTCAGTTTTGGAATAATCCAGTTAGTGCTGATGTGAGGCAAAGCAAAACGCATTATTATACACAATTATTATTGTTAAGGCTAAAATTAGCTAATAAAATATGTACGTTAGGCAGAAGAGAATTAATGAAAACAACGTTACCTTGCAGAGTAGTACTCGATTGAAACACATAAAATAAGGAATAAGGAAAAAAATAAACCAAAACAAAATCACCACCACAAACAAACAAAACCAAAACAAAAACACCCACAAAACAAAACAGACAAAATGTAACTTTCTTCATAACATGTGAGAATTAGGATTCGGGGCTCAAGTGCATTTCCAACCATTTTGGTGTTACTAAACGTCAGTTAAACACTACTAAACCCTACACGTATATCATGTATCTAATACGGCTCATAAGGATTTACATGCAGAATCCAACTGTGATTATTTATGGTCAGTTAAAATAGATTTCAATCGTGAGACAGAAATGCTAAACTAACAAATGCATCCAACAACTTTTCCTCAGGCTCAATTTTAGCTCTACTCTCCTTCCCTGGGCTGTAATTCTTCACGGAGAGCAAGCCTGGGCTCCCAGTGGCCACTGCTGCTGTCAGAAATACCTCCCCACCCGGCTGCGGCCTGGCGCCTTTTCTGAGCTACAGTTCAGCTCTCTGCTCCTGCTCTGGGCCTGCAGCGCCTCCTGCCCTCCTGCTCCAGCACCGGGGGCCCTCTGCTGCTGCTCCCTCCTTGGCTTCCTGCTCTATTACAATTATTCTGATTTAGCCTGGTCTCCCCTTTGCACAGTTCCTGATATCAGCTTAGATCATTGTAACACCTTCCTAGTTGCTGCTTCTCTCTGAGGTGTGCCTATGCAGCTGCCCCTTCACCTTTCTGATTCAAATCTCAAAAGCCAGAGCTCCCTTTTGTGGGTCAGCATTCGCTATGATTACCTGTGATACCCATGCAGCCGTGAAAGCCTTTTCTCCTGTCAGTAATTGCCTAAACTCAGACTTCATGCTGTATTTTCACCGCTGGCACTGCTTTGTTTCCACTGTGGATATATGAGTAAACACCCTCAAAGTCAAGAGAAATAGCACATCTGTGGCCCTTCATTCTCTTCTGTGGCATTACTCTATGTCTTTAACCACCTAGGTAACAAAAATTATGTTTTTGCTATTGTTAGGGAGATTGCAGTTGTATTTCAGACACTGTACTGAGGCAAGTGCTTTATTTGCTCCTAACTGTGTAGCCATGGCAGCACAAAGATAACAGTACAACTATAAACAGCCACCTAAAACCAACAGGGGTGGAATGTCTGAACAGAAGTCTCTGCCATTAATGTCATGAAGGGTCTCTACAGAAACTTGCATCATAGCTCTAATGACAGCTCTGTAAAATATGCTGTGAGGTTAATATTTTTGGTAAAACATGAAAGTGGCAGATAGTTATAAAAGAATGAAAAGGCTTCTGTCACTGGTTATGCTGCCTCTTTAGAAAAATAAACACATTGAAGAAATATAGGATACAAAAAAATCTTCAGATATGTCCTTTTCAAATGGTTACGAAGGAAGGATTTCGGTTTAACTCCTGATGGAAACAAACAAACAAACAAAACCCCACAAATAAACAAATGAAACACAAAACAAATACAGGCTGGGTGGTGAATGGCTGGAGAGCAGCCCTGAGGAAAAGGACCTGGGGGTCTGGGTTGATGAAAAGCTCAACATGAGCCTGCAGTGTGCACATGCAGCCCAGACAGCCAACCGTGTGCTGGGCTGCATCAAGAGCAGTGTCGTCAGCAGGGCAAGGGAGGTGATTCTCCCCCTTTACTCTGCTCTCCTCAGACCCCACCTGGAGTACTGTGTGCAGTTCTGGAGCCCCTAACACAAGAAGGACATGGAACTGCTGGAGCGGGTCCAGAGGAGAGCCACGAAGATGATCAGAGGGCTGCAGCAGCTCTGCTATGAGGACAGGCTGAGGGAGTTGGGGCTCTTCAGCCTGGAGAAGAGAAGGTTTCAAGGAGACCTTATAGTGGCTTTCCAGTATCTGAAGGGAGCCTACAGGAAGGCTGGGGAGGGACTATTTACAAGGTCTAGTAATGTCAGGATGAGGGGGAATGGGTTTAAACTGGAAGAGAGGAGATTTAGAGTGGATATTAGGAGGAAGTTCTTTACAGTGAGGGTGGTAAGACACTGGAATGGGTTGCCCAGGGAGGTTGTGGATGCTTCCTTCCTGGAGGCATTTAAAGCCAGGCTGGATGAGGCCTTGGGCAACCTGCTCTAGTGGGAGGTGTCCCTGCCTATGTCAGGGGGTTGGAGCTGGGTGATCCTTGAGGTCTCTTCCAACCTAAACCATTCTATGATTCTATGAAAAACAACAAGTGTAAGAAAAGAGGTACTTTAGGGTCTCATTAATATTCAAGAAATCCAATCTTAATCCCTTGAGAGTGTTTTATTGATGATTTTAGGCTTAAGGATCACTTAAAAGCAAGGAAAGCATATAAATTGATGCTCTTGTTTTATCTAGGATGTAAAAATAGCCATAACATTTGATAAAAAACGAAATTGATAAGTTAAAAAAACCCCAAAAGCAGCAACAATTAAAAAAAAGGAACCCACAAACACCTCCAAACAAACAAAAAGCCTCAAACAAAAATAAGAAAAGAAAACAAGCAAACTGGATTATTTAAAAGATACAGCATGACTGAGCCAACTTCTTGGATAAGAAAGCTCCCCAGAGCTGAAGACTCACTGAGGTGAGGCACTCCAGTGCTCCTGGCCTGTCAGGCAGACAGGACAGATGGTACAGGAGATTCCCTACCTGTTTCTACTTGCCAGAATGCAGGGACTTAAAGGATAGAGGGCAATGACAAGTTCCAGTCTAGTGTAGCAGACACATCTCCATGATGGCCCCAACTTTTCACATGCCTTTGCATAATAGGCACAAAGGTCTGCAAATGCAGCTGAACACTGCCAGGGAAAATGTTTCATCTAGTTTGGAGATACTACCATGGTTATGTCAGCCTACACTGGGCATCAAAACTGCTGTGATAAAAGAAAAAAAGAAAAAAAAATAAGATGGAACATTATCAAGGAAGACTTTTTTGCTTTTTCGCAGGGAACAGAAGGCCCTATATGCTGGCTAGACTGCATTCTTATCCAAGTCTGGTGCCAACCTGAGATCTAAGTTGACAATGTAAAGGGAAGACTTCCTACTCTGGTACAGCCCTTATTATCCATTATTGTTTTTTCATGTAGGCAGTGCTGAAGTAACAATAAGAAATCCCAAGGTAGTCAAGAGAGACTTCAAGACCTTGGGAAAATTGGTTAAGGGATCAATACCTGGCTTCATGACTGGTGCCAGTAGCAGAATTTTGAGGGTTTTCATCATGGGTTAGTCTATACAACACCAGGCCTGCTGGCCACAAAGGGGATACACCTGCCTTCAAGGGGAAAAGTATCCTTGTGCAGGACTTAGCAGGGTTCATAGAAAGATCTTTAAACTACATCTGAAGAAAGAAATAAAACTAGGGTTGCTAGATACAACCCTATGGATGGCATACCAGTATTTGAGGGACAGTGTGCTGAGTACACTGGAGCACATTGGCAATATGTCCATACTAATGCCCAACCAGGATGAGGAGGCAGATGCGATATTCTACAGGCAGATGTGAGAAGTTGTGTGTGTTGTTTATTACATATGCATAAGGGGTGGGATAAGTGAAATAAAAGATGAAAACAAAGATAAATACATTTCTATTTAATTATTTGCCTTGCTTTCATAATTAGTGCAGAGAGTTTAGAATACTTGACATGATTTTATTTTTCATCTCTATTACAAATTTCCTATCTGATCTTGGGCAACTCATTAAATCTCCCTGTTGTTTCCCATATTTAAATGTGGAGGTTAGTGTTTCTTCATATTATCTAAAGAGGAGTTAAGATACTGTGAAAAAGAAAAAATTGAAAGTACAAGTAAATATCCAACATGACAAAACTCTTTCTCACTTATAATCTGTAGAAATTTAATTCACATTGTCAAAAATTAAACTCAGCATGGATGGTACTGTGATATGAAAATCAAATGACAACGGCAAAACCTTGGCTAAATAAATTGTGCTTCAACAAAAAGAATATTATATATTATATTTTGTTTAGGTAATTTTACCTCTACTACACATAAAAATCTTTTTACCAAGTAATATGAGAAAATAATCACATAAAAAGTGTGTAAATCGGAAGTGAAAGAAGTTCAAGATTTGTTTCATGAAGTATTGACAGTTTGATGTTTTACTTACAAATAAAAAGTGCTTAATCTTTTTTTTTTTTTTTAAATTACCATTAAAACTAAATTTCCAGGATATTTGGCTTTAGAGATAAATCATATATGAATGTTCATATTTCGGTATGGAATCTTTACATGCCATTTTCAATGTAACAGAAAATTCATCTTTCTTTTTTATTCATTTATTATATCAGCTGTATTACAGGCAGGGCATCATGGCTATATTAGAAATGCTGTATTTATTAAATCAGAATATACAGATACAGCTCTACACTAAGTAAATATTATTTCTTTTCTACATTAAACTTTTTCCCACAGCGAAAATAATAAAAGATTTTTCACTCCAAAGAGGTTTTGCTATTCATTGCCAAAAAGCAAGTGTATTATAAAATGCTGGTACGGTTTGAGTGTAACAGATTAAAATGTACCATTGACATCTGATCATGAAGCTTCTCAACCCGTCTGCCTGTGGTTCATAGCCGTCATTACCTGAGACTTTCGCTTCTAAACCCACAAGCCCTACATTTGTGGTTTGTATTTTTTTGGGGTTTATTTTATTTTTAATCTGAAATTGTGATTCGAGGTGGAGCCTTGGGATATAACTGCTTAGTAACATAAATTATGGCCTAAGTGAGTATGTTTTAACCAGACCTGAGTTCCAGTTTCCTGTAGTTTCAGTTAATGTCAAGTACAAGGAGCATGGTGATTTAAAAAGAACAGAAGAAAGTCTGTGGCAGTCGGTACTAAGAAGTAGGTGTTCTCAATAAGTTAATTGTCTGAATACAATAGAACAGATTGGTTAAAATACTATCATGGCAGGTCAGAAAGTTTTGCATTGAGAATCAGGCTGCGCCGGGGGAAGTTTAGGCTCGAGGTGAGGAGAAAATTCTTCACTGAGAGAGTCATTGGACACTGGAATGGGCTGCCCAGGGAGGTGGTGGAGTCGCCGTCCCTGGAGCTGTTCAAGACAAGGTTGGACGTGGCACTTGGTGCCATTGTCTAGCCTTGAGCTCTGTGGTAAAGGGTTGGACTTGATCTGTGAGGTCTCTTCCAACCTTGGTGATACTGTGATACTACTGTGAGAAAACAATACAAAAATGAAATGCAAATGCTGTCTTCTAATTACCACATTCTCAAAGAGCAATTTTAGGTACATAAAAAGTCCTGTTTATTCAAAAAAACATTAGAACACAAGCAAAATCATTAAAGCTTTTTATTTAATCTTTTTTTCTATTAAGATCTCATTAAAAAAAAAATCATCCATTCTAATTCCAGGTAGAAATTGAGAGGCAAACAATCCAAACAAAAATAATTCAAACAACATCCCCTATAACACTTTCAAAGTATCATGACCTCAAGTAAATCAAAGGATAACATCAGAAATCGGTTCATTAACTCACACCAGATAAATCTTTTCTAAGGACAGTCTGCTACTATGGGGATCCATTGCTCAGCTCTTCATTCATTACTGATTTCTGTGAAATCTCATTAGCTGGCACTATAGAAAAAAAACTTTTATATTTTTCTCTGCCATAGTAGCTGAGGCATTGTGGACTGGAAGGTTCTGCTTGCAACACTGAGGTCAATGCAGTGTTCCATGACATTTCACAAAAAAATGTAAGTCTCGATGAGTAATCATTCCTCAAAGGCTGTTTCCAAGTGCCACAGCCCTGATTTAGGTTTTTTAATCTGATTTCCGAATACGCTGTTTTCATTTGTTTTTTGTGCCAAGTCTGTTTCACCTGCAGCCCTCTTTTCTGCTTTCATTCTCTGGATGCACTTCCACACACTCCCCCTCTCTAACCTGTATTTATACATAGCAATCACATCTCTTCTCAGCTTCTGTTTTGTTAGAGTAATCAAGACAAAATCTTCTAATTTACTCATGCAACACAGGCTCTTCATTCACTTGATTAGCCGAGGAAATTTTTCCTGCATTTCAATTAGTATTTATTAAACATGTTGAAAAGAATTTACACACATATTCAAGGAAGTATCCTGTCTGAGATATCACCCTGACATTAATAGATTTTTACTTCCTTAGTAAACACCTCTAATGATACATTGCATTTGTGTTGCTCTTGGCTGTATCACATTTGTTATCCTGTAGCCCTGTAATACAGGATTTCCATTCCTTAGCTTTGTGCTCGTTTCCCAAGGCTTCTGGACTAAGGCTTGTCAGATTTTTCCTGTGTAAATATTTCTTTACCTATCTGCATCTGTGTTTTATCTTGGTTTACCTGCAACAACTTTTTTTCTGATGAGGTGGCTATGGCTGATTTAGTTTGCTTATTGTGAAATCTGAGCAGATACTTCTAATGAAAGAAATTCCTCCTCCTTGTTATTATTCTTCAAAGCTGAGAATATTCTCCATGAACTTTGATGAAAATTACTGCATTTGAACTAACCAAACAGTATTTCCCTAGGAAAAAAACATACATATTCAGAATGGAACTCATTTGATCTATTTCAATGTTTATTTTAAGATGAGACAAATGCATTATAGAAATGCATATTCTTGTCTTTAAAATGCAAGTGCAGGCAAGATAACTAGCAACTAGCTGATTATATGATTCTCCTCAGTGTATTACTGAAAGTCTGTTTTATTGAGTTACTGAACAATACAATATTTTCAGCTCTTGAGGTCCCTTATTTCTCTGCTGTGAAATCCTAGACCTTCTCTTGTTACACAGTGCCTTGATCTTTAAAGGGCCTTGCGTCTGCAATTTTGAAGCCTCTCTATTGTTTGCATTTCTTGAATACTTTAATTATTGAGGCAGCTTTTCAGTGCCTCTGGGACTGTGTCTTTCCTTGTGGTATCATGTTGTTGTCCTACTCTTGCTATGTTCATGGCCTCACACCTGCAAGCTCAATTACCATTATGATGGTGGGTTCTGATGGGACACGACTGTCAATAGAATGAGGCACCTGCATCTGGTTGCACATACTCCTTTCAGCACTAACAGAATCATAAACCTGAACAAGCAATACCATCAAAGGCATCTTATTTGTCAGAACTTGATGCATTGGAGACAACACTGAGAGGAGGATACTTCCCTGGTAGTACTACTGCTACTCTTTGCAGTTTGCAGCTGTGAATAGCTTTCCCATCGCTTTCTGTAGCTATACAGTTCCATGGAAATTATGATGGGTAGTTCTAATGGCCACAGCCCTTGATAGATATTGGTCTCTCAGGTCAAGGTAATCAGGCTTGAGAACTCTTTGATAAAATTGGCTTTTTTTGTTTGTTTGTTTGTTTTGTTTTGTTTTAAAGACCAGACATCTTCCCAAATTTTCTTTGCTCATTCATATGGTTATGTATTACTCTTCCCCCTCCCAGTGGCAGTAGATGGGGAAATTCATATGCTCCTTTTCTTCCCTTTTTTTTTGTTTTGGAGAGGAGGGAGGGGTACTTAACTTCTTGTTGTCTAATGGGCTTCTCTAGAGTCTGCTCTGTCTTGCCTTCTTTTTACTCGTATTATTCACATACTTATATTAAGCATACTTAAATGCATTTTCCCATATATGCTATTAACTCCTAACTTTCCCTGATCTTTGTATTAAGTTGAATCTGGCTGCTTCAATTTTTCAGGCTCTTCATATGTACTCTTAAGCTCTGCTTGCTCAGTAAAAAAAAAAAGCTAACTTCCTGCTCCACAACAGTATCGTTACAACGAAAACAAAAAAGTGAAACAACCTACCCTTTAGTGGATAGATTTTCAAGTAGGTATTTTCTTAATTATCCTCACACTTTCTCCATGGTTAACAGAAGCTCCCAATACCCACAGCTGTTCTCTGATATCTACAAAGATTTAAGGTCTGAAACTGGAGAAGCTGCTGGGTTATTACATGCTGTTACTACCCGCTTTTTTTAAATGTAATCTGATGTTGTTTATTTTGTTTCTCTGCCTTCATCTGTGGTCTCTGAGATTCAGATGGGAAAGCCCTTACTGTTGAGAATGCTGCCTTGTCCTAATGGTTTCTACCAGGAAGTGTTGATCTAAGATTTTTGACATTATCTCAGTAAAAGTAATAGCTAAAAATAACAGCTATACTGTTGTAGTGGCATAGAAATATAAATAAATCAGGTATTCTTACAAGTGGTAGATTACCTCCATTGCCAAAAAAAACCCAACATTAAAGAATTTTAGTTATGAATTAATTTTTAGCCATCAGTCAAGAATGAGCTAATATTCCAGGGAAATTCTTTTGCAGTCCTCCCAAAGCAGTCTGATGAAAATTGTGAATAAATTATTGTAACTGCCACTGTGTTCAGGCACAGAAGTATGAGTTCTTTCGGGTACATTGGAAAGGTACAAAGATGTGAATGTGGCAGATCTGGCATTACTTACTATCCAAAGAAAAAACCAACCCAACCAACCGTCTTCTTGTTGAAAGTCTATCTTTTACTGCATTAAAAAAAATGTAATGACAAAAGAAGGAAAAAAAGCCAGGAAATGCACAGAGGGAGCAATGAAAGATTCCTTTCAGCTTGGCCAAACTTATTGAATTTTATGAATGAAGTCTCTTCAGTTTTTCTTTCTTTCAGTTTCTGTGACTGCAGCAGGGCTAGCAGGTGGGATGTCCCTGATGGATAAGCTCTTGTCCTGAAGGGCTGTTGAGAAACAAGGAATCATTCTGAATTTCTGTTTCTCTTTATCTTCTTCTTTAACAAAGCTGATGTTATTTTGTATTTGTCCCTTACTTCCTACATGCATAGTATGTGTACAAGAAGTTAATGAGATTACTGTTACTCTTAAAATCAAATACAAGAATGAGAGAACAAGAAGGAGCATTATAAATCTCAGTCTTTCTCTGTCACAGGTTAAATTTGGTCTAAAAGTTAATCTGTGTTTTATGTGATGTCGTTTCTATTCAAAATTTGTATCTAGAGGGGTTTGCTAGGGTTTTATATAAGAGCTACACTAAAACAGTCAGAGACAGACCTAGTTTAAAAGTTAAAACTTTTGTTTATTAATCTTACACCCAAAATCCTGGTGGAAAAACTGGAAACCAGGAAGGCAGGTAGTGTGAATACAGTAGAAGTACTTCAGTCTACACATCATAAACTACTTTTCATAGAACTAAGTTAAAAGGCTTTGCAATTTTGAAATGTGTTGCGTTGTTATTGATTTGATGATGATGATGATAACAACAACCAACAACAACAGTATGGAGACTGAAATAGAACATGCAGACTAGTGAAGACAGGTATCTGATTAAAGCACTTTGAGAATGGAGCAGGGTAGTATTCTTGAACTCACTGACCAAGTCAGTCAGAAATGCAAGCCTTTGATACCTTGTTCAGGGTTATGCACTTGACAGAGTACATCCACAAAGCAGTCTGTGTGCTGTGTAACATTGCATCATTGCTACAATGACTGTTTGACCTTCTCACTGGTTCTCCATTCGTTATATTAAGCTACTTGACATTTCTGATATCCAGCATCATCTGGCTCAGGGTGGAGCATAAGTAATCACTGTGCAAATAATTGCTCTTATTTTAAGCAAAACAATGACTTTGACATCAGAATGCAGCTTTTGTAGATCAAATGGTCCCTGAATGAAAGGAAACATTGATGAAGCAGCTTGAAATGGAAGAAAACACAGATAAACTAGCAGCTGTAGCATTTTGAGTTCTACCACTTATATAGGCCACATTCTTTATCTAAATTGCCTTTCTCTGAAGTGTCTTTATTCAGGCTCTGTTCAGTATGGCTTTTTTTGTTTGTTTGTTGGTTGGTTGGTGTTTTTTTCTTGTTGGTGGTGGTTGGTTGGTTTTGGTTTTGTTTTTCTCTGAGTAGAACTCAACATTTCACAATGTTCTTCGATAGATTCAGACTTCTTAAAACAACTCCATAGTGATCTCCATTAGGAATTGAGTAGCACAGATCTGAGATTCAGAAAAGAGAATGAAGTCATCTAATCTGACCTCTACAGCATAGAGCACCAGAACAATGGAGTGATGACATTCAGAACTGTAAATTAAACAGTGCCTGGGAATGTTACTAGACAATGGATCTTAACTCATCTCCATCACATGATGACCCTCACGTGATTTCGTCCTGCAATAACTTTGGCATGTTCACAAAGTGTCTCTGGGCCTTCCTCAAGAGCTAGTAAAAATCTGTCCTGCCTTTCAGTGTCCTAGTTTTGATCAGATTAAGTAATTCTTTTACAGAAATCACCTTCCACACCTTTTAGATAAAGACCTCAGTGTTTAATTACTTCTTTTTATATTCTGATTTAGTTTTTTTTTTTTATTTTGAATCTGTCTGACATTAAAGTTTTCTTTGTATGAAAATATGTAAGATTTAACAGCCAATGAAACACATAAATGAAAAATAGTAGCTCAAATATAAATATTCTGACATCTAAAACTCTTCAGCTTGAGAAGAAAGTCACCAAGAGGGTCTTGGCAGCTCAGCAACTTTCAACATTTGTTTGGGTGAAACATTAGAAGAGCTACTGAGAAAAGCCTTCCATTTTCATGGTAAGCACAATGAACAGTCTCTTGGATCTGTATTGCAAGACTATTATTCTCCCAAAAGAAATTATTTGGTCCAGTATAGTACTTCAAAAGCAATGTTGCCACTGAACTTAATATAATATTTGCAAGTAGAATTATAACAAAATTAACTTTTTTTTTTTCTTTTTCCTCCATAAACTATTATCAAAAGTTCATTTTGTCACCTGTTACCTATTGGAAGCAAGCCTTGAAAATCATGAAGTTGTACAAAATCTAGAGATAACATGAAATTAATTATAAGCAAACACAACCAAGGAGATTTGACCTCTCAATTCACTTAGCCAAGGGTTCTGACTTTTTCTGTCATTTAGTTTCTCTAGTAGATCTGTATCACCTCTTGTTTTTTTGATCAAGCTGATCAGTCGGGTGAGTGACTGCAGGTTGAATAGAATTCTCTATTCAAGCATGAATGTCATGGCTGGGGAAAAAAATAACAGTGCTGAAAATTTAAGATAACTCTTTTGAAAATGTATATGTTCGTCACAAAAGAAAGTATTCAGCCAATACCTATACACACTTTACTAACATCCCCTAAATACAGCTATAGAAGGGAAACAGAGATAGCTAGGTAAAGGGTGCTGTATGAATGTTTGGCTCTCATAACAATACAAATAGTGCTTTCATGACACTGCACAATGCACAAAATTTGTGATATAAAAATGGAATGTCAGGGAATAATGAGGTTAAATCCTTTGAATTTGGTGGGGACATAAGTTAGGCATCTCACGCTAATTCAGCTTTAATCAATTATATTAGTGACATCAGCTCTAAATCAAATACTTTGGTATTAGGAATAGATTCTGAAATGTGTTCAGATTAGTTACATGTGCATAAATAGATGTATAGAGATATGTAGATATGCACACACATTACATCTGTCTGCAGTTACCTTTGAGTCTGCAACTCTTGTAATTAATTATGTTGCCTACAGTCACTGTTTCAGCTCCTGACAAAAATGTGATCCAATTTTATGTTTGTGGATAGAAGGTAGCAGTTATACCACTAGCACCTAGAGACCATTCTAAAATGGAAGATTTTGTATAGCTGTTTGTAAAATCTACTGAATTCTTTACTCCATCTGCTCCAGACATGAATCTGTTGAGTCCTTAATAATGACTAGGGACAGATTAAATATTGATATTTGCACAAGTTTATTTATATATCACTGCAGAGATGTCTTAGATGCTTGTAAAGTAGCTGCTCATCTACCGCATACTGATTCATTGTGTTGTGAAAAGCTGCAGTATGTGATTCAACAGATGCTACAGAAGCAGACAAGATAAAGGGGTATTGAACTCTTACATAAGAGCAGGACAGAGAAATAGGAAAATATCTGTATTATCCCATGTTAAACTATCCCAGCAAGTGAGGACATAGAGTTTTCAGATCAACCAGTACCTTAGCTTTAGGCTTTCTATTTTAACTTGCTCTACTATTGTGCATGAAATATAATAAATATCTATTCAATATTAGCAGTGTTATTTCATGTTAATCATGTCAAGAACACACCTCTTTTTTTTTTTTTTCTTTTCCAGAATAATGGTCATAATATTTAGTTTATTTTTATATGAGTTTATTCATCAGCTCTCACTACTACTAAAGCAGGCTCTCACCTCTTTCCGTAACATCGCGTCATCTTCAGATCGCCAGACCCTATCTGCAACACTCACCTCTTTAGGTTCCTACTGCCTTAGTGGCCCTGCTATGGTCAGTGGTAGTAAACTCTGAGGCAGTCATTGCTCTTCTCTAACTGAGGCACTTCAACGTAGGTGCTTACAGGGCACTCAGAGCAGTGGAAAAGGTTGGTAAAGGATTATAAATTGTTTGAATATATGGCCTTTAGGACAGCTGTAGAATTTAGGTTTGTTGGATATCCATATTAAAAGCCATCATTAATATTTAGTTACCAGAACATTCTAAGTGACATTCCATTAGAGTTTTTTCTCTAGGTCTGATACTTTTTGAGTATTTCATTAATAACCTGATTGAAAAAATACAGGGTATGCTTGCTGAATTTGCAGCTGACACAAAAGCGAAAGGCAGTGTGTGTTGGATGATACGATTATAATTCAAAATTATCTTGGTAAACTAGAGCAATGTCTGAAAAAGAAGAATCTTATTTATACAAGTGCAGCATACCAAAGCTAATCACTGTACAGCTCTAACATAGAAAATAAATGGCAGTGGAGCATGGTTACGTAGGAAATGATCTCAGGATTAGAGAGAATCAAAAGTGAAAACAAGGGACAATGTCATACTCTTGCAAAAAAGAAAAAAAGAGGCCAAATGTTATGGAAGATTACACTCTGCTTCTGTTGTGGGCATAAAGCTACAATTAAAACACCTCATTTAGGTTCCTATCTCTGTCCTCATATTCACTGGATTATTATTCTCTTATTATTAAGAAAAGACACATTTCTGTTACTGTCAGTATGAATGATTCAGCGCAGGCTAAAACACACCCACTGTCAGATCTGAAACTAAATCTCACTGTGAAATTAGTTATCTTCTCTCCAGAGTAAAGAAGAAAACAACAAAAATAAAGCAAAAACAAACCAACAAACAAACAAAATAAAAACACCAAAACAAACAAAAAAAAAACCCAACCAAACAAGCAAAACCACCAAAAAACCCAAACCCAACAAACAGAAAAACCCCTAATCAATTGGAATGCTATGTCTAGTTTCAGGCCTCACATTTCAGGAAAGATATGGGTCTATTGTGGACAGAACCAAGCATATCATGAAGAATGGTAGAATTAGAAAACAAGTAATTACTGAAAGCTGAGGAAACAGAAGTTATAAAATAAATACTTTATAAAAAACATACAATCATAGAATTGTTGTGGTTGGAAAAGACCTCTAAGATCATTGCACTCAACAATCAACCTAAGACCACCATGACAATTAAACTATGTCCTGAAATGATATGTCAAAATGCGGCGTCTTCTGAACACAGAAGAGGACATTTTTTTCTCCATAACCATTATTCCTAGAATAATGGGCTCAGGATAACGTGAAAGGGATATTAATTGACCTGCATGCTATAAAGTCACAGGATCTCTGGATCACAGGATGTTAGGGGTTGGAAGGGACCTCTAGAGATCATCGAGTCCAACCCCCACACCAGAGGACCATAATCTAGTGCAGATCACACAGAAACACACCCAGAGAGGTCTTGAAAGTCTCTAGAGAAGGAGACTTCACAACCTGTCTGGGGAGTCTGTTCCAGTGTTCCATGACCCTTAAGCCACTGTAACTGAAAATACATTTTTCATTAATTACATTGATGTTCATAGATTCATAGAATGGTTTGGGTTGAAAGGAACCTTAAAGATCATCTAGTCCTAACCTTCCTGACATGGGCAAGAATAGCCTCCACTAGACCATGTTGCTCAAGGCCTCTTCTAACCTGACTTTGAACATCTCCAGGGAGAGGGCATCTGCAACCTCCCTGGGCAACCTGTTCCAGTATCTCATCACCTTTACTGTAAAGAATTTCTTTTTAATATCCAATCTAAATATACCTTCCTCTGGTTTCAATCCATTCCCTCTCATGCTATCACAACAGGCCCTTTTAAAAAGTTAGTTCTCATCTTTCTTGTAGGCCCCTTTCAGCTACTGCAAGGCTTCTATAAAAGAGCCTCTTCTTCTCCAGGCTGAACAGCCCCAACTCTCGCAGCCCATCCCCATAGGGGAAGTGCTCCAACCTTCTGATCATCTTTGTGGCCTTCCTCTGAAGCCTCTCCAGCAGTTACTGTCTTGAAAGACAGTATTATATGATATCATCTTGAAAGAAAGGGATGGACTTCACATGTCTTCAAACTTCTTCCAACTACAGAATCACACAACTATTTTTCACAGACTTGTGACATACGTGACACAGGTCTTCATCAGAAATCTTTAAAATAGCTTGATTTTGTCCTAATAAAGATAATTTAGTAGCTATGATAAAAATAGTTTCTTCCTTTTACACAGCTCTTTTTGTATTATTTTGACTTTGGATTCTAAAGATTCAGGTTACTTCCCCCCCCCCAGCCCCCCAGTATTTTTAAAAGATCATGCCCTCTTTGTGTACTGAAGTGTTTCATGTGTGAAATGCAGTCTTGTCGTGGATGACTGTATCTGTATCACTGTCATGTTTCCAACAGTTTAGAAGGGAATGCAGAACACTGTGACTTGTGACAGATGCTGATGGAATTTAGATAGAAGAGATACTCTCACTAACCAGCAGCTTGATTAAAAAAACAAACTCAGAGCCTCTCTTCTCACAAGTAAGATCTTTAATGACTCTGAGAGGAACAGATAGACCAAGTTTGTCTACAAAATAGAGCATTAAACTGTGCAGAATCTTGTATTCAACTACAGAAACTTGCTTTTGTTCCATTGTTTGTTCCATTGATCCACTGTTTAGATCAATGGCATAGTATAATTTTCCAGTTCCTTTAATCATGTGGGGATTTGTTTGCCTTTTTTGTTTATTTGGTTGGTTTGTTTTCCTGTAATGTGAGCCTCCATAGGTTCAATCTGCTTTCCATATTCACTACCGTGCGCCCATCATGCCAGCTTCAAAATGAAAGTACTGGGCGGAGAGCTAGGGGGCTTGAAGTTCATATTGTGATGTGAGAACTTCCTTTTCTGCTTGCTGCATCTGGTTCCTGGTTTTGGGGTGTTGGTCTTTTCTGCTGGGTGGCTGCAGGTTAGAAAGTGTTGCTACTGTGAGGAGGTTGCTAGTTTCTGCTGCTGCTTGCGCATTTTGCTGCACTTTCCTGCAAAAAGGTTAAGGTAATTGTGCATTGTATTATCTCATTATATACCTTACCTCAACCCAGATTTCTTTGTAATTGCTTTCCCTCTTTTCTGTATGGAGGGAAGTAGCTTGTGGGAGCAAGTGGTGTTAACCCAGGACAGGGTTTACTGTGTTTCTGTAATGATAGGGTTTATTTTACCGACAATGGCTGATGTCAGAACATGAGGTGGAGTGTTAAGACAGCTGAATGCATATCATGCCACAGTGAAGTTTTATCATACCAAGAGAGTTTAAAATCAGTACAAGTCTCCTGTGGTTTACACCCCATGAGTATGATCATACAGTTAATGCTAACAAAGAGCTTCACTCAGTGAGAAACTCAAAAATTAGCATCAGTTGAAAATCCCTTCAACAAGGGAAGGTTAATTAGCATAGCAAACCAGAAGACAGAAAACAGAATTATGAAGATTAAATTCTAACAAAAAATAAATGCAATCAGCTAATAGTGCTGTTGCTTTATCAACACAGCTACAAGGAGAACTAACAATACCTTATGGCTAGACTGTGGATTGTTTTAAGACAAATGTATTATGTTTACTTCATACCTATCAAATTTTCATTTAATTCCTTACTACTTCTTGAGTTGTTGAGCTGCATGTAATTGAATCTGTGTGAAAACCCAAAGAATTCTGGGCAAGATGTACAAGTTAAGGAATTATAAGATTGAGAAGTTATTACATAAAATCTCTAGTTCATATATTTTAATAAAACAGAATTGCAGTGTTCTATCGTAATTTGTTTAGCCCTCCTACATAGCTGTGACTTTCTGTAATCTTTACTTAAGCTTTTCTCCTTACATATGTATATTACCGAAGAAGTTAAGACTGTGAAAGCATATTAGAAAATATATATATATACACACACACAGAGATAATTTTAACAAGCACATGCAGGAAGATATTACCAGCAGACATGAAAAGATATCTAATTTTTTCCAGCATACATATTTCACAGAAACCAGGATGCATATTTGCTTGCAAATACTTCTTTATAAAACCAAAAATATAAGAAAGAAATGTGAAATATTCTAGACCAGTACTGACTCATATTATTTTTTTTTTACCTTAGGAAATACTTGCAATTTCTAAGCAGTTGATTTCCAAAATCAGATAAAAGTTAAACTTCCAGTTAAACTATATGCACATACTGAATATGTTTTTACAGATTATTTGAAGTAACTGAAACATTTCTGTACTTTTGGTGCAATTTTTCTGTGATTAATTGTTAGATTCCATTCCAAATTGTCAATGTACAAAACAAAGATGAAGATTTAAAAAGGTTGAGAAAAGTTTTCATTAGCGAAGGCAGCATAATGTCCTCACTTTAGATAAACTTGCAGTTGACCACGAAGAAACAAAGAAGTCTTCATCATATCCTTCATCCACTTTGCTGAGGTGCATGTTGCTTGGCTGTTACAGCACTTGACAGAATGATAGCTCAGTCTTTGGTGGGATGTGCCAATGTCCTCTAAACTGTTAGTGACATTGAAGTTTTTTCCTGTAAATGATCCTTTCTGTGCAATTCCTCAATCATTAGGATAAATTTTCCTCCTAATTAATTACTATTTGCTGTCAGAAATATTATTTTCTGTTAGAAGAAGCTGGCATAACTTTTGTAACCCATTTTGTTGCTTGTAGTCTAGTGGAAGTTATAGCAGAGTTTGCACATTATGTCTTCCAGGATGGTGGAAGCACTCATCTCTGTGTATCAGAGCTGTGATGCCAGCATTACGCCCAAAGAACCAAACCATCCAAATAGCAGAAATATGTCTGACAGATTCAAGGTGTTCCAGGAGGTGGACCTCAAAGGATGGTGCTGTTCTATCTCAGACTGGAAGAGATATATGTTGTCTCTGTGTAGACATTTCTGAAATTATCAGATGAAGACAACTTACTATAAAGGGTAGTAATAGATCTTGGCCAAGATGTTTAAGTTCATTAGGGTCTTGAATCAGAGAAGGGTTAGCATAATGTTCCTGAATGTAACAGAAAGGAAGAAAATAAATACATTATGAAGAATGCTGTTTTCCTGTTGGCTTTGGTTGCTGGTGTTTTTTTTAAGTTAAGGAAATTTGAAGTTGACTCTTAAGGATACCTATGTGGCTATGCTTAGCATGTGTCCAGAGCTAAGCTGCCTCTCTTATTCTATCACCCAACGACCCCTTTCCCAACCAAGAAGGGGGATCAGGAAAAGCAAAGGAGATCCATAGGTTGACATGAAAAAGTAAAAATAATACCAAATATTATATGCTAATAATATAAATTACACAGGGTTATACTCAGCCCAGCAGATGTAGAGCAGTCACAGTAAATGGGAAGGCAGTTCTCAGGAGCTGAATGATAATCAAGCCCCTCCAAGTATGACAATCCTTGAGAGAAGGAGAAACAAACAAACAAAAAAATTCAGTGAACTTCCTCCTTTATGATGAGTGTGACATTTGTGATCAGACATAGACCCGTGTTAGTCAGCTCAGTTCAGCTGCCCCTCGCAGCTAAACTTCCTATCTGACTCATAACCTGCTAGTGGTCTGTGTATCCTTCCTCTTCCACTGAAACCAGACCACTCTCTCCTAACAAAACCACCAGAATACTAATAATTCTGTGCTGATTGGACTGCCTGTCACTAAATTTGGCATTGATGGAAAAGTCAGTGTGCTTAATTGTCAGATTTATGTCATCTGAAATGGCAAAACTAATAGTAAAAAGGCAAGAAATAAACAAACTTGATATTTTAATCTTATTTCCCTTGTAATTTGTGATTTAAAGACCAATATCTATCAATCACCAAGCTGGATACTTCTTTAGGACAAAACCAAAATGGGGGAAAATTAATTATGTAAGCATTTGTTAGAGCTCAACTAAAAGCTTTTTATAAATGCTATATAAGACAAAGACTTTAATTTGTTGGTCTTGCACAAAAGTATCATGTGTACAAAATCACTGGTATATATTTACTTTCTGAGTTTCTGTTTAATAATATGATATGTTTGCATGTACACCTATGTATACAAATCTAATCACATAAGCTTCTTAGATGATACTAGAAAACTAAAAGGCAAAAGAAACCAGGACAGAGAACCAGGATGACCTTCTTATTACTCTACAATTCAACCTATCATCTCTATTAGACAAAGAAGTCACAGGTGAGAGACGAAAGTGTTTGTGAAGTGCTGAGTGCTGCAAATACATATGAAGACTCTTGCTGTGATGCAGGGCAGTTCGCTCAAGTGAAATATAAGGTAAAAGACTATTTTTAGAAGGTATCCAGTACATGTTTATGCTCTATTTAATACAGCTAATCTGATCCTAATACATGTGGCTAGAATAGCAGGTATACCATAGCCTGGTTGGATGCTAATAGTTATTTCCAGAAAGTGGAGTTTATGAAGGTTTGGGGTTTTTTTTCCCTTCTTAGCCTAGAATTTATTACCAGGCCCAAACGATTTTCTTTTATTGACTTGAAAAAAATATCTTTAACAGTGTCTGGCTAGATTTCATAACCTAAAACTAGCTATGTGTATCTCTCACTGTTGTGTTCAAATTCAGAAACTACAACATCTGAATGGTTGATACGAGTCAAAGCATGCATGGTATTTCTGATAGCCACCAAAGTCTCGACTAATCACTCTAATTTAATGAGTTTAGGTCTCATCTTCCCCCCTAATTCACTTCCCTTTCCAACCTCTTTCACCACTTCACTATGACCCTCAAATGTGTTTTCCAGACCCGCAGAAAAGTTTCTCTAATTATTTCTCCCTCTTGATCTTTCGCCTCTGCCCAGAAATTCACAAGAGGCAATAAAACCAGAATTTCTGCTTCCAGACAAATATTTTCCTGGAACTGAAGGGGTGGCTTTTGCTGTGGTTGGATATTTTGGGGTAAGACCTGGCTTTGACAGACATGAACTCTAAGCATCTTAATGTCTTACGCTTAGCCAGCAATCCAGCTTATGCTAAAAAAGAAATATCTTTTTACAGCAAGAGCCTAAATAATTCAAGCAACTTCTCACAGCTCTAAAGTGGGACTAACGAGAAACTGAACATAAATTAAATGGCACTGAGTTAATTTGGGAGCTGTATACATGCATTTTGACTAAGCTCATGGATATTTTCATTTATTTGAAATTTATTTCTCTGTCTATGGAGATTGAAATATTTGATGCCAGATATATAGAAATATATCACAAAGATATATAGAGCCCTGCAGTGAGTACAATCTGTATCTAGGTCACCTTTTGTTGAATGATTTACTAGGAGTAACAATTTTAATTCAATAAAATAAGAATTAGCAGAAATTGGTGGGGCAAGAGCCATGATATTATAAGAAAGCAGAGCAGCTTCATCTCTGTGCAGGTTATTAATGACACAGACCAAGAATTAACTAGCCTCACACTCTCACAAATCACTAGAGATTAGATAGAATTTTCCTGTCATAATTAAGTAATCATTTGCAAATGTCATCACCATTTTTAAAAGCCCAACACACAGAATACCTACTTTTGATTACGCAGATATTTCTGGTTTGAATCTCTAATAATAATTATGTGGCATTTCCCTTTGTTACAAAAGGGCATTGGGGCAATTAAATATATCCTGAAAATAATTAAGATGGAATTTTATTTCTAAAAAATAAACAAATTAAGATAAAGTGTTTTGCAAAGGTTAAAACTCTTAGCTGGAAGATTTTCTTCCTCATATAATTAACCTCAAGGATAAAGGCAATAAACTTTAACACCTGATGTTTTCTGACTGTCCCTTTAAACAGATTGTCTAAGGAGCAGGAAGAACATAAAATTTGAAGATCTGATTGGTGAATTTTTAAAGAAAGAAAGCTGAGATACACACTTTGTAGAATCATTAAATGGTATGGTTTGGAAAGGACCTTAAGGATCATCTAGTTCCAACTCAACCTGCCATAGTCAGGGGCACCTTCCACATGACTAAGTCCCTCAAAGATCTGTCCAGCTTACCCTTGAACACTTCCAGGGAGAAGATATCTACAACTTTTCTGGGCAACTTGTTCCAATGTCTCACCACCTAATGTCCGAAATATAGGCGTATAGTGCTGCTTGAGATGGCCTGGAATATCAGAGGCAGCCTCATGGAACTGGTAGTTACATGACCAACAGGAGACCCAAACTCTTTTGCAGAGCAAAATATAGATGGAATATATGCCCTGTGGATCTTCAAATCTATCAAATATCTGCAACAAAGATCAAGATCTCATTTAGTGTCTTTCAAGTCTGTTTTTCACCAGTGGAAAGAAAAGAGGAAATTCTATGTATAGAATTGCTCTAACTTATCATTGCAGTGGTTTTGTTTTTATATATTACATATAATTAAGATATTTATATTAGAAATATTTATACTAAATATATATTAGAAATATTTATACTATGTCTAACATTTACAGCTAGCATGCTTTGGAAAAGGTTCATACAAATATCCTGAAGAATGGTACATAAGAAGGCTTTTGATACTGTCTCCCATAACATCCTTGTAGATAAATTCAAGAAAAAGTGGGTTAGATGATTAGATCATGAGGTGGATTGGTAACTAGCTCACCAGAGTACAGAGTTGTGATCAGCAGAATCCAGTTGGAAGCCTGTGGCCAGTGGTGTTCCCCACGGATCAATGCTGGGTCCAGTTTTATTCAATATCTTAATCAGTGACCTGGGTAAGGGGACTGAGTGTACCCTCAGCAAGTTTTCTGGTGATATGAAACTGGGAGAGTGGGGGGTGGGGGTGTCTGACACACTGGGAGGCTGTGCTGTCATCCAACAAAATCTGGACAGGCTGGAGAACTGGACGAAGGCGAACCTCATGAAGTACAGTAAGCGCAAGTGCAGAGTCCTGCATCTGGGGAGGAGTAATGGCAGGCACCAGTAGAGCTAGGGGTTGTCCTGCTGGTAAGTGGCTCTATGGGGAAGGACCTTGGAGTCCTATTGGACAGCAAGTTATCCATGGGACAGCAATGTACCCTTATGGCCAAGAAGGTATTAAGAGTGGGTGCATTAAGAGAAGTGTGTCCAGCAGGACTAGAGAGGTTCTCTCCACTCTACTCTGCCCTAGTGAGACCACGCCTGGAATACAGTGTCCAACTGGATCCAAGAGAGACATGGATCTGCTGGAGAGAGTCCAAAGGAGACCTATAAAGACAATTGCAGGACTTGAAGATCTCTCCTATGAAGAAAGACAGTGAGTACTGGGACTGTTCAGTCTTGACTAGCGTCTTGATTTGGGATCTTAACAAGAGGTTCTGCCTCAACATGAGGAGGCAATTCTTTACGGTGAAGGTAACAGCACTGGAACAGGCTGCCCAGAGTGGTTGGGGAGTCTCTGTCTCTGGAGACTTTCAAAACCTGCCTGGATCTGTTCCTTTGCAGTCTGTCCTACGTGATCCTTCTTTGACAGGGCCACTGGAATCAGTGATCTCAGGAGGTTCCTTCCAACACCTAACATTCTGTGATTAGCCCAAACAATGATTAAAGAGAGGTCATAAAATTAACAAAAGGTATGATTCATCTACAATGAAAAATCAAACTGTGAAGAAATAAGCCTAAACAATCTTCCTAGCTGATCAGCAGAGTCAAGGAGTTTAAGATGAGTTTGCTTTCATTTGAAAAGTCTGGGCTGCTGTCACGGAGGGGAATTCTGCCCTTATCGCCCATTTGTGGCGAAGGGGAGAAATCAATAGGTGCGAGATAATTTATATAAAAACACATATTTATTAAACTCAATATTCTTAACTCTCAGCACCCCCCAACCACTATTTAATATTGTTCAGTCACGGTTATGAAAGACCTTATGGGAAATATATCACAATAAATGGCTTATTAAGAACTATATTACAATGACTAGCATCCAACTATTAACAGACTATTAACAGACTATTAACTATTAACAAGAGATTACAAATATTACAGAGGCTTTAAAGTATTTACTAACAATTCTGGTTAGTTATCAATAATTATCAATCACCCTCCCGAGGTTATATCAACTGCCTATTTACCTAAGGGCCAAGCCTCTGGGGGCTCTGCCTGTGGGCCTGTGAGGCTGGAAATCTTCCCGGTGTGAGGGGAAATAGGAATCTTCCCGTTTCTAGGGATATTAGTGATCCTCCCGGCTTCTGGGGGAAAGGATGTAGTCTTCCCAGCTACCTGGGGGAAATCAATACAGTCTCTACCTCCTTCTTCTGGCAAGGATACCTTTGCCTTGTCTCCTGGTTCCTCCTGGAAGCTTGGCCCGGGAACTGCTGTGGGACCGGTGGCAGGACCTCTGTTGCTGGAGAATGGGTGCTGTGCAGCACGGTTCTCATTCTGGCTGTCAGGTCGATCGCGTCTCTGGTCTGCTCCTGGTGGCTTGGCAGCTTTGGCTCTTACCAGGCTGAAGCAATGGGCATACACAGCTACCTGGAGTCTGTGCTCCTCAAATATATAGACAGTGCAGGATCGAATGTCCTGATTAGTTCACCACAGCGTGAATGTGAGAGAGGAGAGAAGAAGCACGATCTGGCGAGCTGGAGAGGAGCTCCAGAGAGCTAGAGAGAAACAAGCTCTGGTGAGCTTGAGAGAAAAGAAGCTCTGGAGATGCGCTCGCTGGAGAGAAGCACGCTCTGGAGAGAAGCACGCTCTGGAGAGAGGCGCTGGCACACGTGTGCGCTCTCATTTATAAACTGTGGGCCGAGATCAATTGCCCCAGTTGGCCACTATTGACCAATCGGTTTGGCAGACAGCCAAACATCACCAAAATAGGCGAATTCACTATGCCTTATACCTCCATAAATAGAGAGAGCATAGGCTGGGCCACACGCTCAGTGTGGGCTTATGCAACCTGTTTACAAGCTGCTTATGCAACCTGTTTACGACACGGGCCTTAGCAGGGCCGGGGCCAGGCAGACACCATGGCACCTTGGCCTTTTGTACCTTTTATGCCTTTTAATGTGTTTACCCGTTTTGGGCTTGTTTACCTCTGGTCTGGGGAGGAACATGCCTGGGCAGGCAAAGCAAAGTGAAGCATAGAATGAGCCTATTTTTCGGGCCTATGGGCCCTCCACAACAGCTGCAAGTCATCATATGAATTGTATAATAAATGCTGATTATTTTTCTGATGATGCTCTATTTTGCAAGTGATAGGGTATGTGTGAACCTCTTTAAAGAGGTGCCATGAAAAATACTTTGCACGACATATTAAGATTCTAACTGAAAATCCTCATATTGAAATTCAGAGATGAAATTCTGAGCTTTCTGAAGTTTGAGTTCTATCAAATCATACCCTACCTGAGCCAGCTATAAACAGATACTTTATCTTTTAGTTTAAACACTCATGTTTATGTCACATGGTTCCTTTGGGTGCTATTTGCTGTGAGTATTGATGTGCCATTCTCCAGCTTAACACTGTACTGTCTGATTCAGTATGAAACTTGGAGCTTTTAGATGTTTGTTTTGTTTTGTTTTCAACAGCATGCATATATCAGAGGCAATTAATATTCTTGGAGTTAATTTGCACAAGGATGATATTGTCAAAACTTGTTGATTTCATCTACAGAGTGCTTAATGTTAAAATAGTTTCAAGATAGGTGATTAACGTGCTGAAAAATACATTGCAAACTGCCACCGTGAATCAAATCAGTGATGAAACTAAAATTGTCAATATCTTTTCATTGAGCTACACCAGAAGACAAATCTTCAAACTTCCAGATGTTCTGCAGAGCCTTAGAAGAACATGACAATTGAATGACATATTCTAGCAGGAGTACTAACAACAGATAGCTGATGTTTGACCACTTTGTCACTTGACTTTGTCTGTTTGCAAAATCTAGTCAACACAATGTTATTAGAAACAAACACCTTTAGTGGAAATTTTATCTCAAGCAAATTGAACTGGCAGAGGTTGCAGACACATAATATTATGACAGCAGAATACACTGTTGTCACAACACAGGGTTAGCAGGGTGCTGTCATTTGTTAAATATCCCAACAAGAGTTCTGAAGTAAATGACCAGCGGCTACCCGTGTCCTTTCCATGCTTGTCAGAAAAGTAAATCCTTTCAAAGGAGCTTGCATGATCCAAATCAGAAAATCTTATTAAGAAAATAATAATTCCTGTAGAATATATATGTAGACCTGGTGCCACCAAGAGTAGCATTTGAGTCACCTTTGATAGCACAAGTGAGCATTTGCTGTGGGACTGTCAGCACTTCCTGCACCCACTACAACGCCCATCGCATGGAACAGGAAGAAACACACTGCAACAATTCTTATGGCAGATTTGACAACTTCCTGGCTCCATAAACCAGTTATATTAACTACATTAACAAAAGCTGTGCGCATGGAGAACTCCAATTCAAAATAAGTTCAGTGGTTTGGGGTCAATAACTGCTATATAATTCATTTTGTAAGGCATGTCCTCAGAATATTGAGAAGGGCTTCTTGGTTTCTTCTGTGTAAAACATAAGAAACTTTAAACTCCTTGGAATCACTGATTACTTCTGTTCAGGGTTCAGGAAGGGTTAAGCAAAGCAGAATTAGTAACTTCCTGATTAAATTTTGGCCTAAGGTAAGAATAGTTTTTCAAGTTTGATTAGATATTTTGCATCAGATATGTTTCCAGAAAGACATAAGTGGTGAAAGCTGTGTGAAAGCTCATCAGATGGAACTGACTACCTGGTTTAATGACATCCTTTTGTTGATCACATCCAAACTCCCTACAAGAACTTGTGTCATAATTTAGCACATTCTGATCTTTAAGTACACATAACTGGTAAGTACAATGAGCAGAAAACCAAGAAGAAAGATACTATAATGCTTGCAGATGTCTACTTCAAGACAAATGTGTCTGTGAATCAAATTCAAGCAGAAATAGAAGAAATACACTAAGTATTTGGTTAATATGAATTCATTTTGTAGTCAAACTCCTCTGCAAACAGATTTTTCTGTTTCTCTTACTTGTCTATCAAACAATTTTTTTCTGAAGGAAATGTACTTTCTGAAATGTATATAGTGAATAAAAATATTTACCTTTAAATATATAATTTCCATGTACTGATGGGAGCCTTTTGAATATGTAAAGTAATCACACTGAGGGATGTCAAAAACATGTTTTCTTTTACTTTTCATCTGGTATATTCTGACATTTTTTAATAGAGGAGAGAGGGGGAAAAAAAGAAAAGTTATTTCATGCTTAAATTGCATACACAGAATGTAGGAGAAACAAAGTTTGTCCTTGGTTCACACGATGCAATTCAAGCGTTCAGACATCAATCTCTCATAACCCATAAACATTAGTGGCATAAAAAACAAATAGGACACTCTTCCATCTTCTCAGAAACTATCAAAGAACCTCTGACCCACAGAAATTTTATCAAAGTGATCTGCCTGTGTGAGTTATACTGTGACAAATGTTGCTTGCATTAAAATAAATATTAAAAGATGTATAGCTCTAGTAGTGTTAAACTGCATTTTTAACTTGGAACATGCATGATTTGTTTGTGGCTCCTCCACCTGTAAGCGAACAAATAACAAATCTGTTCTGTGAATCATGATAGGGAAAATGCAGAGATACTATATATATGTAGTGGCAGTAGGTCCGAGTCCCATCTTGTCAGTACAGGTTGCTAGTCATTAAACCAAGGCTCACCAAACGCTGTGAGAGTCTTTCCTTTGATTTTACCTCTGGAATATTTTTAGAGTTTATTCTTCCAGTAGTATATATTCGTACCAGTATTTATTCCACTATCTCCTATCTCAGAGCCTCATCCTAACAGAAAATTTACACAGAGCAAAACAAGCCCCTCTATCTGAATATATCACTCAGACCCATAAAACATTGTGGCATCTCTGCCTTTCCGGAGTTACGTTGTCAAAACACAGAGCTTATTGAGATTCCTCATGGAACTTCAAGGAAGAGCAAGCTAAGGAAGTGAGCAGCTACTAATTTATATTTTGAATATAAAAGCCAATTTATATTATATGGCCTTTGAAATGTTGAATTATACATTTTGGTGTAAGTTAAACTATCATCTCTGGGAACAGAAGATTTACATTTGTTCCTGGTATACACAGTTACTGATTGATTGGCATACAGACTTGATTTCTCTTTACTTTTCATTCGCTTAGCACCTTTGATTCCAATTATTCTGCCATCTTTCAATCTGCCACTAGAAATACAGACAGGTAGAAGCAAAACTAAAGTTCATTTAGCGTCTAGCTTTGGAAATAAATGTTAATAATGCCAATTTAAACTGCAGCAGCTATTGGTTAACATTTAAGTGACAACACAGAGACTGGCTTACGTTGTGAAAGAATCTGTATGAAAAATGACATCTCTGTTTAACAACTCACCTCACACCAGTAAATTTCTTTTCAACTTATAAAGAAACCACACTGTTACAAGCTTGCAGACATGAATCCTTTTCTGTATTTTTGCTAGTTTGATAGTTTGCTAGGAGGAGGAGGAAGTCAAATTATAATCAGTTGTCCTATCCTGTTAGATCGTTTTCCTGAAAGCTACTGATAATGCCTCAATTTTAAACCCTGTCAACATTAATTCCTAATTGCCTCTCAAAAATGTTTTATTCCTAATAGATTGTTTTATGGCTTACATATGTACTGCTAATAATAATGCAAGTAAATCATTACTAACATTAAAAATAGAAAAAAAACAAGCTATAGTGAGAGCCAGCGATGTGAAAATTATCTCAGAGCATGTATGAGCATACACTGTACCGCACACAAAGGGGTCTGTTTCTCTGTTGAGGGACCTGGATATTGCTGTAATGTCAGTAGTCAGTTTTATCTCTTTGAAAACACATATTTCTATCATTACTGTGTTTGCAAGGGAAGCACATTTTGAAATGAAGGACCGACTTATCGCTAAACCCCTATTTTTCAAAGAATCAAAACCACTGTTATTAGAAGTAATTTTGCAGCTGTTGAGACAAAACAATGACCGAAGACAAAAGCTAATAAGTACTCTTTCTAAATCAATATTAGAGAATTATTTCAGTACAGTGTCCCACAGCTTTCATGGAAAAGAACAGAAATATAAAAAATTACCTGGTTTGAACTGTCAAAATAATACATAGAAACAGGAGCTGTGACCAGAAAGCAACAGAGCTGTTAGTAGGAGGTGACAGCACTTTAATACAGACATTGATTCAAATGATATCTTTGACTTGTAACTGCAGATTGCACCCTAATAATTTATCATAGACAGGGCATGAAATGTTACAATGGCCCTTGCTGGTCCTTGGTGAAGGTAGTGTAGCATCTTGAGAAGATGCTGATGAAAAATACTGGATTTATGGATTGATTTTGTCATGCATAAAGACAAAGCCAGTTATTGGAGGAAAATTATGACAAGTGAACATGTAAAATAGAAGTTTGTAAGTACAAATGAGTAAGGAGAAACCAACTTTTAACTCCATATGTTTATTGATAAAAAAAAAAATTGTTTTCCTAGAGAATGCTGAGGACCAATGACAACCTAAATTATAGGACTATTATATATCCAGTATATAGTAGTTACAAAGTTCACATGTGTTTTGCATGCAGAGGAAAGGTGGAAAGATGCACCAGCACACATTGAAACATTTCTTTCACAGTTGCGAAGTTCTAAAGATATTCTTCTCTCTCCAACTTTGCTAAAATAACAGAAATTCATTGAGATCCAATGTAATGACTTAAAGCATTCATAAAGCTGTAAAAATGGTTTACTTTGCAAATAAAACAGAGCCTCAGTAGCTTTTGAAATACTGATTAATTCATACAGAGAATAAGAAAATGGAATAACTCAAAACATTCAGAGCTATAAAATACAAAAGGTGTTTGGTAGTTTTGCCATACAATCTCTACTGCTTGGATGTACAGGCTGTTCTCAATTGATAGTCATTTTACAATAAGTTAGTCATTGCTTTTACTGCATTATAACCAGCACAAGTAGCTTTAATGGAAGCCCCAGTACTAGATTTAGGGACATGTCTTCAATGAAAATAATTAAAGTATTCTTCTTTCAGGCAAATAGTCTTAGAAAAGTTATTAGGTTATTTATTTGTTGGTTTGTTTATTTATACTTCCAATATGTTACATAGTAATTTGTTAAAAAACTTTGTATTCACCACTTTTTTATTACTTTGGTCATGCCTAGTTGTGTTTCCAGTAGAAACAAGGGATCTAATCAACTGTATTTTGTTGCAATCAACTATATTTTGTTTTCTAAATGCAACAAAGATTTTTACACTTCTGTTGGACTCTATGATCTTAAAGGTCGTTTCCAATCTAGGCAATTCTGTGAAGGTTTCACCTGAGTAGCTGTAATACTTTGGTTCACATCATGGCAAATCACTCTTCAGATTTTATTTTTTGTTAGAAAGTTGATAAAGCTACTCATAAATAAATCTCTTTATGCATTCTCAGAAGCCTAGTATATCCCACCTGGATTTCCGATACTAATGTAACATAGAATAGGATTCCTATAGGATCTTGGTCAGATCAGTCAGGCCCTCGTGGTGACCACAGGGTATCAGACAGTGCTGGTTGCTTATATGGAGGCAATATATTCAAACTCTAGTCATTTGCTGATAGTAATGGAAGCTTAGATACTTCACTCACATTTGTGCATTTACATGTAGAGACTAAAATTCGAGGGTTTACCATATAGGGCTGAATCCCACCCAACAGAAATTAATTTACTGTATATGTGTACCTGTTTGCTGGAGTGCTGCTCCTCACTGCTCTGGCCTTTGGAATTAGTCTATATCTACCTTAATTGACAGGAGTTTCTAGATCCTGAAGGCTGTGTCTATGGTATGAGGGCAAAAAGTAAGTGTACACAAACCCATGAGCAATTTTCCTTCCTCTCAGAATTTGCATTTGAAAGGTAGAGTGTGCAAGCAAAATAAGCTTAGGGTTTAAGAGTAAAAAAAAATGCTAGTTTGGACAACTGCAACATTAGGGCTGTTCTACAATGCAGGCGAAGTTTTCATTGTCTGGAGAAATCAGATAGCCTTAGTAAGAGGTTTTATATTCTCCAGAGCACATTAAAAAATATTCTACTGAAAACTTTCATTTCATTTGACAGAGGAGTTCTATAAAGTAGAAACTTTGAGTGCTCTAACTATGAGAAAAGCTAATGTGAAATAAACAAACAAACCAAACCAAGGCAGCAAACTAATCAATTGCAAGGCAGAAATTCACAGGAAACATGAGATATTGAAATAAATCATAAATCATCACAGGTGTCCTGATGTTACTATTTATACATTCGGCATCTGCATTGGTAAGTTCTTTCAATGTCCCTTTCCCTTTCTTTTCCTTTCCTTTACTGCATTTAAAGCGGGTGTTCAGTCTGCGAAACAAATTACCTTTTAGTTAAAAATACATAAAGGAAATAGAATTTTTGGAAAAAAACAACAAGCAACACCCAATCTCTGTACCTATTTTTACAACTATTTTATTGTAAACATCATTTAATACGAGCAGATTTTTCTTTTTGTCCAGTCCTTTTTTTGTGAGACTCCTGGGCTTTATTTAAGAAGTTTTCACTTGATACAATTCCTTAATCTTTTTCCACTGAATTCTTACAGATATTATGGCTTGTATTTTTACTTCTGTCTGTGAATATTTCTGGGTTCCTTTTCTCAGTTGCAGTTAATTAATTTTCCTTCTTTTGTTGCTCTCTTTTCTGCTTGTCGGTTTGTACTTGGACAAATTTTGTGAACACTGGAATCATCTCTGTCCTTGTAGCGTTGTCATAGATACTCACAGAACCATTTATTGTTGGAGAAATGTAGATAAATAGTTGCCCAGTGTTCTGCTCTTTCCTGTTTATCTTTTAATTCAGAGCAGTCCAATCAGTCATCAATGGCCAGCTCCCATCTAGCCCATCACCTCTTCTAATGAGGGGAGCATCTGTGCAACTGGCAGATATGGCCCAAACAAGACAGGACTCATTATGTCCCTACTCAAAGACCAGTCCGAAAGCCAGGGTGTATCTGTCCCTTTGAAAGGGCAGAGGAACATTCACTCCTTTGAGAACTGGTCCCTAAACCTTAAGATACTGTTTTATCTTTTGAAGCTTCTGTGTTTTTTATCATCTACATAAATCTGAAAGGGCAAGAATTTGAGAATTTGCCCCAGGTCCTAATCTCAGCCACAAATGCAGAATCTGTTTTATCTGTTACTAGTTTATTTTGTCTGTTTAGCACGGATATTGCTTACGGTGAGGGTGAGCCTATTTTTGAATTGCTGCTGTTATAAAAACAACAATATAATAACAAAATAATAACATAATAATAATAACAATAACAATAATAATAATAATAATAATAATACAATCTAGCCACAATGTAGGTTAAGGTCTTAGAAATTCATGTTAAAATTGGCAAAGACCTTTTTCACACTTCAGCACAAATAAGCCTTGAACTATGAGGATAAACTTGCAGCAAAGCCCATCCCCTCAATTACTGCACCTGGCAATACATCACATCTGAGTAAATTCAGCCTACATGTGAGTCAGAGGATAAAAAAAATGCCTGGGCCACTTTGTAGAAAGGATAAAGGCGCTACAAAATTGTATTATAGGTAAGTCCTGATTCCATTGGACACAACACACGTTTTAATACTGACTTACATTATGGGCTAACTTTTCACCCTTTCTTGCTGGAAGTAATTTAGTCTTATTTGAAGAGTGTCTTCATAGTGAAAAGTATAAAAAAAATCTCTGCATAATCATAGATTGTCATTTCTGCTCAGATGAATTTCCTGCTTCTTTGAGGTTAGGCTATTCGTATTTAACTTTTATATGCCCTAAAATTTCAGTGCAATGTATTCAAGTGAAAGCTTTGTCCAGTAGGAAGATTGAAGCTTAAATGTGTAGGAAGAGAAATCTTTTTGAAGCTGCCAGAAACTCAGCAGCTGCACTGAGGAAGTGAGATTGTAATTTGTTTTCAAACTCCTAAAGGACTGACTTTCATGTGCATTTCTGAATTACTAAATACTGTTTCTCTGCAAGCTGGGATTGACTGGAGTCTTTAGATAAAAGTGTTTTGCCCAACTTCTGAGGTAAGTATCCTGTATCAACCAAATACCATCCTCTAGGAAGAGATACTGTAGAAAAGGTTCTCACTTCGGAGGCTCTCTGCAGTATCTATATATAGTTTGGAAAGCTTGTTGCAAATGAATAGTGTTATAGAATTGCAAACTGCAAGTAATCATCACAATTAATGTGGTGCAGTCTTACTGCAGCTCTCAGTTTAAAAGCTCATCTCAGTTTGGATATTTGTGTGTCCCGTGTTGTCCTCTATGTTAGTCCCTTACCACTCGGGTGAAATTACTTGACTTTGACTGTTGAAGATTGAGACTGAATGTTGTATTAGATTCACTCACCAAATATATTTAAAGGGACAGATCAAAAACCTATTGTCAAATAAATAAATATATTATGAATATCTTATGTTTCTCACACACAGTGTGTGTGAACTGTTCCTTAGCCATTTAAAAAAAAAACATTTTGTAGAGAGAATTCAGGTATTGTTTTCTTCCCTTTCTTATAGATGGAAAAACTGTGGTAAAGTGAATTTCTGGAGTTTTCTGGCAGAAACAGTTTGAGGACAGAGTACAAAGAAAGTCCAGTTGTCACGGCTATTAGAACTTGAAGCATTTATTAAGCTCAGTAGGAGCACTTAGATATATTGGACACCTTGAATTCTTATGCTTTCCACAGTACTTGTCTGTCTTACTATGAATGGAGAAGAGAGGCTCAGGGGTGACCTCATTGCTGTCTACAACTACCTGAAGGGAGGCTGTAGCCAGTTGGGGGTTGGTCTCTTCTCCCAGACAACCAGCAACAGGACAAGGGGACAGATCCTTAAGTTGTGCTGGAAGAAGTATAGGCTGGATGTTAGGAGGAAGTTCTTCCCAAAGGGAGTGATTTGATATTGGAATGGGCTGCCCAGGGAGGTGGTGGAGTCACTGTCCCTGGAGGTGTTCAAGAAAAGACTAGCTGAGGCACTTAGTGCCATGGTCTGGTTGACTGGATAGGGCTGGGTGCCAGATTGGACTGGATGATCTTGGAGGTCTCTTCCAACCTGGTTGATTCTATTCTATTCTATTCTATTCTATTCTATTCTATTCTATTCTATTGGAATGAGAGCAATTATGCAATTATGCTGTTTAATTCTACAGAGCTGGAATTCATGGTATTAACACTTGATTCATGTGAGAGTCTACATCATCTCTCCCTTGGTCATTAACAGAGATCAAGATTCCTGTAGTCTCTCCCTAATCAACAAAGATATGGTTTCTCCTTTGTAAATCAACAAAGACAAAGATTGCCTTTGTTAACCTCATTGTCTCAGATGAGGTGCCTGGCCAAAAGCTCAGGGATACAAATAAACAGACAGTGCCTTTGTGGACTTCTGGGAACCCAGCCTGGCTTGAATATCCAGGATATGCATACCTTAGAAAAGGCTTTTGTGTATTTGGGGTACAGAGAGGTAAGCAGCACAGGGAGGGGGCAGAGGCCCTCCCTGGTGCTGCCAACGAACCCCTTTGAATGCATGAATACACAGGAAGACTTCCTGGGGAGCTGCACCTGGACACCGATTTAAAAAACTGTATAAAAAGACATGAGCAATGCCTGCCAAAGTGTGCACCTCCACCTGTGTGCCTCCACCAGAGCACCTCCAGAGCTGCACCTCCACCAGAACTCCTGACAAACTCCACAGAAGAACATCACTGAGCCACGCAATGGTCTCTCTCTCCCCTGCATCTGCAGCTGATGGCAATATAATCCCTGCTCTTTTCCTTCCCTTCTTCTTTTCTTCTTTTCTTTTTCTCCACTGTTCCCTCTCTCTCTCCCTTTCTCTCTCTGCTTTGTTCAACTTTATCCTTTAATAAATAGTTTTGTGGTGATATCTGGTCTTGTTTGCACCTTAATTTCCAAACACAGAAATCTATAAGAACAGATCTTGCTCCTCTGGACAGAGATATTGTTAATCTCTGTTCTCTGGTTATTGACAATTCAGAGCCAGCATGTGAGGGTGTACTTACTATACCTATCTGCACTCAGATGTTCAGGGTTAAGAAGGTGCCTGCACTGAGAGTTTAGTATCCAGGAAGCACGGTTGCTCTGCGCCTTGTATATCATCCTACCAGATATCCTTCCCTGAGAATAAACCAGGAGATGCTGTAATGTTTGTGTAAATCCATGTGAGACTATAATCAGTCACCTATGTATATGCAAAAAAAGGTCACCTTTTCAATCCTCTTCCTAACTTCTAATTTTTTTGGCAGAAGTTCTTTGCCTTCCTCATTGGAATGAACTGTGTTACTTTACGCCAGATACATTTACCTAGTTCAATCCAATACACTTTTTTTCCTGCAGATCTCTGCCCAAACCCACTTTCCCTTTCTTCATTGATTGCTATGGCAACTAGAGGAACCAGGAAGATGATGTCAGTATTTACATTCATGAAGAGGAATAGCTGTGTTATCATCTGAACCAGGTGCTTCCCAGCAAAGATGTGTGCTTTATTGCTGAGGTGTGAGAGCACAGGATGAACAGCAGAAAATCCCAGTGAATAGGCTCTGATTTGAACTCGACTCATGGAATTACAAATTCTCAGGAAACAGAAAACTCCTACTAGACTATTTAATAGGCTAAGTTAGTCAGGCCTCAGCAAGCTTGCTATCTCAGACTGAGTGTAAATCTTATGAATGGGAGAAAAGGGGGCAGAGATAACCCTGGAAAGCAGTCCTCTGAAATCATCAGCAGCAGTCTCTCTTTGTGTGCAGTGAGACAATGATTACTTCACAATATTCTCAAATGTAGATTGGAAGATGCAGTTCCAAAACTGGAAGCAAAAAGTGAAAAAAACATGCTCTTTGGTACTTCAACTCTGTTATGCTTTAATCCTTGAAAATCTTCTCATATAAGGTGACTTATTTTGTATTTTCTCCTCTAGTGGCTTTTAGATTTCAGATACTAGATTAAAAAAATAAACCAAAACAACAACTGCTTGGTTGCTCATTTTTGGTTTGTTCGTTTGTTTGTTGTGTTTGTTTTATATTCCCTAGCATTTTGAAATTACCGTTTAACAGCCTCTTGTCTGCAAACGAGGACAAAGAAAATATTTCTTGATAGATATCTCTCTCCCTGTCCCCTGCCTTGCAATGAGGGGAAAATCAAGACAGTATAAATTATGAAATGTGAAAATCTGAAACAAACAAACAACTCCTCAACAAAACACCCCAAAATAAAAACTACCTTGTGTTACCACCTCTCTTTAAAATGTTCTTTCATTGATGATGTCAATCCAAGAGGTACCAGCACAGTGACACAAGAATTTAGGAAACACACAAAGGAAGATTGGGAAGAGATGAATTTGCAGACTGCTATATCTGAATTGAATTTTTTTTTCTTTAATAGTTCAAAATATGAGGCTATTCTTTTAAAAACTAATCACATCTGGTAGTAGTAGCTGAGAGCTCAACATACAGTTAAGATGACAAGTATTTGGATATACTTGCTAATCAGAGGATGACTATGAGCCAGCAGTATAACATAGCCATGGATGAGGCTGATTGGATCCAAAGATACCTCAGGTAAAGCAGTACCATCAGAGATGGGAAAAAAAAAAAGTCTATTTCTTTAGCAGCTGTGGTAAAAATCTTGTCATGAATAGTGAATACAGTTCAGAAAAGATTACCTCAAAATGGAATAAGAAAAACTTTCTGAACAATTAAAAACTCCAATTAAACAGGGGAAAAAAAAAGCAGAAGAAATTATCAGTGAAAAGAAGTACAAGCTGTGTTTGTGTGCACACTGACACGGTGTTTGTGTGCACACTGACACTGTGTTTGTGTGCACACTGACAATGGTCAGAAATCACTGACAGGGAAGAAAAACTGCTCAATGATAAAGGCTGGCATAGGTAGTGGACCATAACCTCAGCACTAAATAAGAATGATGGGAATTTCTGGGTATATGAGTAGTGAAGTTCTGAAATAAAACAAGAGGGAAGGAGTAAAAAAAAAATTGTGATGTATTAATCCTGTGACAATTGTATTGAGGTATTTGCCTCCAGTTGAACTCAGTTATTTTTAAACAGTCATATACATTTTTTAAAAGTTGTATCCATTTGTGGAAAGGGTGGATAGATAATTGCCTCTGAAATAAAACAGACTGTAACTGGCCCAAGAGGTATTTTGAAGTACTATCTTCCTAAGACAGCAAGTCATACAAACTGCTCATATGAAGCTAATCTGAATATTTCAACAGTACATCTGAGAACTCAGGGCAGGCATAAACACAGAATTCTGTTACCTACATTAAGAATTAATGCAGTGCACTAGATAACATTGGCAGATGGAAATGGCTGGTGTTGAAGTTCCCTGCATCTCTCATTTGGGGAACTACTTTGTCTTAAATGTAGTCTGATAGGCTGCATCAAACATGTCTCTACATGTATAATATTGAAGCTTGGGGTAACACACTGTCTCAGATATCTTCTTCCCTTGCTTCAGGACACTCAAAGAAGCACTGCGGTTTTTACACCCATAGATGGTGTTTATTTATCATTATCTGTGAGACAATAGACAGATCAAAACCAAAATAAATAAAACAAAAAACTCCAGGATTTTCTGAGCCAAATTGTTGCTGTGGACACAATAACTCAGTGATAGAAATTTTGTTATTGTAATTACAACCAGCAGGCTTCATTATCGGAAGCAAAGGAGAGGACGTCAGTCTTTCAAGATTTTTATGTGTCTTTCAACATGGGACAGAGCACTTCCTAAGAACTCCCTTCAACTTAAATCAAGTGTTTCCTGGGAGAAGGAGAAGCAAAAAAGAAGCTATTTCTCATTTTAAATTTATAATGTTTTCCTTGACAATCACTGAAATGAGGTAGGATTTGGAGTTACTGGAGTCAGAGAGGACGGAAAGTCCATCCCAATTGCTTGTTAACTCTACACCTGGCAACATTGTTTGGTCCCTTTCTTGAGTTGAAGAAAGTCAATTCAGGGCTTTTCCAGACATCTACAAACTCCATAACTCCTCATTTCTGCTGCCTGATTCACCTAGGACCACTCACTGCACCATTTCAATCTCCCCTAGTCTTTGTCCCAGCTGTTACAGAAATCACAGTTATTTGAGTGATGATGACTGAAAATAGCATGAAGAGTAAACATAAATGATACAGATATAGACAATTTTGATATAGACATCATTATAGATGTTGTTATAGATATATAGGTAGACATTATCAGTCTGTTGATGACTACAAATAACATGACGACTGAGGATGATATAAATATATAGATACATATTTAGAGATATTGTTGCAGAAATTGTTATATATTTCATCACAGATTTGAGAGAGTTGTTTAGATAAATAGATATATAGCTATGAATTATATATCATGAAAAAAAAATGAAGTTTTAGAGTCTAACCATTATGAAACTTCACAGAGAATATTATTACCTTAGAGTGATGTGGTTATGTCATAAAAAGAGTCAAAGCCACAAAGAAATACAGTTCATCCAGAGTCCTGCATCTAGTGAGAGGCTGAACTGAGAACAGAATCTATATCCTGTGTCATCTATCCTCTGTCTGGGTAGCCACTTTTTCCCCCCTCTTCTCATTTTTATTTTCTTTAGATTCTTAATCATAGCAAGGAAGGAAGATTTAAAGCTACATTTAAGTTTTACAGAAGGAAAAAACGTCTTATGAATAAACATAATTTAACGGCAATTTTCATCCTCAGTTATGAGAGCTCATGCTGAAGACTCACATTTCTTCTCTCTATGTCATAGTGTATATTAAATGTAGGAAATCGGTCTAAGATGTATTATTGGTTTAGGAGAATCCATGTACAATTACTTTTAAAAAATTACAACATACTTCAAACTGTAATAACTGTGCCTCTTTATAGAGATGGAGGTTATAATCTAGCCATTAAAATTCCATAACCAACTGCTTCCAGCTATTCACATGTGTGAAACACTGCACAGCTTCCAATTTTTATCTTATTTTCTTTTTTTACATTTGCCACTTTCAAACTCCTGCAGAGAGTAATTTGCTTGGAAAGTGACTTCATCTAAATAATATTTAAGTATGCCATAAAGAATATCAACAAAGACAAATTGTCCTATGTCTCAAAATGCTGAAATGTTCATTTATTAAACTGAGGAAAACCTGATCAATGCAAAATGAACTGAAGTTCTCTCAAAAGAGACTAGAAGGCCAAAGTGAGGGGAAGCTCTGAAATAGCACAAGTTTTGAAATATAGAAGCAGGGTCGATTTGCATCGCTGCAGGCACACATAATTATTTATAAGAATAAAACTGGACAAAAGGCTGTTGTGAACACAGGATGATTCATAGCACTTATGGTTATGTAGAGGATAACCAAGAAGAAGATTACTGCACAGTATTTTTAATACATTCAGAGAACTGACCTAAAACCTGATGCCCTGGGTGACTCTGGGTCCCATCTTTGTGCTATGTAGGATCTGATACTATCGACACATTGTCCAGACACTGTGTGCATTACTTTATATGTAACGCTTTATTACATAATCCTTAGAGAAGATTTGGCTACTGATGAACATGAAGAGTTTAAACATATTAAATTCTCAGTAGTCTGCTCAGAAAAGATGCTTAAGTGCACACTTCATATTTTGATAGACTTGAAAACATTGTTGTTACTCTTACCTTTGTCTGATCTAAGAACATCACAAGAAAAGAGATCCATAAGCAAATGAATTAGCAGACATATGGACAACACTCACATGGAATAAACTGTGGGCTTTATGTGAGCTTCCACCAAAATAGCAACAGGATTCCTGTTTGACCTTGGACAGGTTGTTTCAGAGCCAGAACAGCCAGCCTAGCTGCTGTGTTAATCACGCTCACTTTCTCCTGCACTTCATTTCAAACAGTGATCTGTGAATGACTGATGCTCACAAAACAATGGAAGGTAATGCTTAAATGACTGCATTTAAAGATAACATTAAGAATTTAATAAAATGACCAAAAATTTAAGGAAGAGAAAGATGATATCTTTCAGCAACTACACAGTTTCTTTTTTTTGTTGAATGTCTCTTTGGTAACAACCTTATGAGATTATTCATGGCTTTTGAAAAATAGACAAGTTCATCTTATCAATTATTCAGTCATGAAGATCAGGGAAGCACATGTGACTGGACAGGGAGAGAATGATTGTGTAAGGCCAAGTACCATTATCCTAAAATTACTTCATTGTCCCTTCATCTGGAAGGAGTCCTGTGGATTAGAGGGCTCAGAATTTCTGTAGGGACACAGTATTGCAAATTCTCATATCTCTGGTAGAAAACAACATTCTATAACATCTGTTTCTAGGCNAAAAAAAAAAAAAATTAGATTCCTGAGGAAAAATTCTGCAAATTTTAATCTCCTGCTTCCCGAGGTAAAGACTACATCTTGAAAGAGGATGTGGAAATCCCATGATTGACCATGAATAATTTGAGATATTATATGTGATGGTATCTCTCCTAAATATTCTTTATCCTTTCCACCTTATGTAAATCCACTTTGACACAGAGGCACTCATGCAAAATTCATTCTCAATATGTGATGTAAATTTAATTTTAACCCTGTGTTGTATACAATTCTTTCTCTCCAAATCAGATGTACAAGGGTTATCTTACGTGGCACAAATAAGAATCTGTGTTATACATTCACCAATACAATTTCTAGAACAGGTAATCTGTTAACCTTCTAGTTATTAATTGTAGAGAAGAACAAGGCCTTCATTTTCATAGAGATTCTCCTGCCTCTTACAGTGTCCTAGTGAGGCCACATCTAGAGTATACCGTGTCCAGTTCTGTGCTCCCCATCTACAGACAGACAAAGAGCTGCTGTAAAGAACCCACTAGAGGGTTACAAAGGTGGTGGAGTATCTTTCTGATGAGGAACAGCTGAGAGACCTGTGTCTGTTTAGCCTGGAGAAGATTAAGAAGGGATCATGTCAATCATTATCAATACCTAAAGCACAGAGTTCAGGAGAATGGGGACAAGCTCTTTTCAGTGGTGCCCAGTGATAGGATGAGGGCAATAGGTACAAACCAGATCACAGGCAATTACACCTAAATATAAGGGAGAAAAAACATTACTTTGAGGGTGCTGGCGCACTGGAACAGGCTGCCCACAGAGGTTGTGGAGTCTCCTTCTCTTGAGACTTTCAAAACCCACCTTGATACAATCTGTGAAACCTGCTCTGGGTGAACCTGCTTTAGCAGGGGCTTGGTGAACGTGCTTTAAGAATTAGATGATCCCTGGAAGTCCCTTACAATCTTTACTATTCTGTCATTATTTGATTAGAAACCGAACAAAGGAATGAAATCCAGAAATTCTGCACAGTAACCTTGACACTGTCATTAGCAGTTCTTCTCACATTAAGATGAACATAGATTAGTGTCTATTATCTCTTCTAGCACAGTACTTGTGTTTTGGTTTATGATTTTATATTTTCTTTGGCCGGGGGGGGGTGTATAAGGTTTGAAAGACAGGATAATCTTGTAATAAAGATGTAAGACTTATAACTATATATATATAGAGAAGACTTATGTAATTTTATTCTCTATCCTGCCTGTCAAGTGTTTTAAGGTACTACAACTGGTTTCAGCGACAGTTAAGCAGTCATATACATTTCAGGTTTTCCGTGCAAGTTAGTTTCCATGAGGTTTACAAACCATTTTTACAGTCATGGTGTGCTAGTTTGAAGCTAGCTAGAATGTTTTGGTGAGAAGAACTAGATTACAGGCTCTGAAAGGAAAACAAGGGTGATGTCTACTTCCTTTCACAGTCTGTAATCTAGTTCTCACCAAAACTTTCTAGCTAGCTTCAAACTAGCACACATGGAAGTCTGAATGAGAAGCTAGAGGACAAAGACTGGTTTATAGTATGTGATTGTGCTAATCCTGTTGTAATGAGGTTTCAAGCTGAAACAGATTTCTGGGGATGCATTTGTAGGCATGATAAATACCAATAATTTAAGGAACCTAATGAAACTATCCATTTCAATGAAATAGTGCCACGTTAAGGAGAAAAGTTAAGTAGGGGAAACATTTACAAATCAGGACATTAAATGCAATGTTGAGCCTTCCATAATGTAATATTGTGTAACAAGACTGTGATGGAAAGCTGCAGCGACAAAATATTTGTTTAGAACAGTAACTACTTTAACAGGGGGAAAACATCCTATTCATTAGCATCAGTTTGTTGATAAAGTATTAACGGAGGGTTTGTATTTTAGTTTCAAGATAAGAGCACATTGTTTGAGTTCCTCAGAAATATTGAGGATCGAGAAAAGAGATGTACTGAGATGCAGTACTAAGATGGAAAAACAGATGCAGATATAAGCAGACTGAGACATCTAGCATGTGAAACTGCTAATTGTGTGTTGAACTGCCATTGGTGAGGTATCATTTACACCAAACCTTTAAATAAACCAGTTTTCATCAGTTCATGTGGAATCTTATTAAAGGATGGTCTTGAAAGTTGATGCTTTTAAATTCTAAACCTCAGGGCACTGGTCTGGTCTTAATTGTAATGAACGTTATCCATAGTCAAATAGAAGGTTATGACCATTGTATTCCTACCTATTGGGCCGTTCAATGATTTTCAAAGTGAAAGATGTATTTTAATCCTGGCTCAATCAGTGCCTTTTTATATATCCTTAAAGTGTTACAGTGAGGTTTTTCTACAAGATAACAAATATTTCTCTTTCACTCTGGCTTTTTAAACATCTATACTCAAAATCTGAGGCAAATGCTGGAAAAGCTTGTTCATAATTCCATCCAAAGTCTGGGACTGAATCATGTTAGGATATTTATGTCTTCTATACTGACAAACTTACTGTTTTCTTTTGGGTTTTGTTTGTTTATATAGCTGAATATTTAAGAAACTATCTGAAAAATAAACATAATGAAAAATCCTTGAACAATTACAGACAAATATTGTTCTTCATTTTAAGAATAGACTGAAATAAATATGTAAGAGAAAAATAGATGAGTAAGCTATTTGTGTTTTGTTCTGTAAGAAAAAATATGACCAGCTTTAGTCTTGAGATTTAGATTTCTAAAAGGCTCCAATGGAAGTAAGTGAAAAGGGGAAATGGAGAATTTGTTGCCCTGCTCAATACAGTTCTTAACAACAGAATGATTTCAGATGTTTTCCCCTTTAGTTGTTAAATTAAATGGATTTTGATCTGATGTACCACTCAGAAAATCTAGGATTAATGCATTTGGCAGTAGAAAACAGAGTAAATATGCATTATACAGGTTTCATGGTTTCTTGAGAAAGCTCAGCTAGTGTATTTGAATGTGATCTTTTGACTTTTATTATTGCCTTGAGCTTCTCAAGCCACCAGCTATCTCATTTTTTCAGGGGATAGCTATTTTGCAAAGAGTATGAATGAGCCCAAAAGAGCAGTGGGAGTTGAAAGGTTAGGCTGAGTTTAAATGTTTCATGCTTGGCAGGTTTACCAAACCTGTAGTCTTTGTAGGACTCTGTAACATTTGAAAAAATGTTAAAGAAAAAATTGCAACTGTATATCTTCCTTTTCAGAAAATTTATTTTGAGAGCAAAAATTGCCTACACTTTATAGAGTTTTCACTCTAAATAACAGATCATCAGTATAAAAATTCTTTGGGGATGGAAGTGCATTTATCATTGCTAAAATTGATCTCATTACTCGCAATCTTGAACAATACTAACTCACAGTCTTCAATTAGAAAAATCTGTTAAAATGTCATTACCTGTAGGTGTAAGTGTAGGTGTAGGTAAGACAAAACTATGTCTGGAAATGCAGTAGATGTTGAAAAATTGCCTACTTTGCTTCTTTGCTTTCTGGTTTGAATATGAAGCATACGAAAGACATGAAACTGCTGGATCGGGATCAGAGGGGAGGCACACAAGGATGATCAGAGGGCTGGAGAAGCTCTGCTATGGGGACAGGCTACAAAAGTTGATGTGGTTCGACCTGGAGAAAAGAGACTCTGGGGGGGGGACCTTATAGCAGCCTTCCAGTACCAGAAGGGTACAAGAAAGCTGTGAAGGGTCTTCTTCCAAGGGCTTGTTGTCATGGGATGAAAGGGAATGGATTGAAATTTGAGAAGGGTAGATTTAGACAGTATATTAGAAAGAAGTTCTTTACGGTAAGAGTGGTGAGACAGTAGAACAGGTTGCCCAGGGAGGTTGTGGATGCCCTATCCCTGGAGGTGCTCAAGGCCAGGTTGCATGAAGCTTTGAGTCTAGTGGAGGACATCCTTGCCCATGGCAGGGAAACTGGAACTAAATGATCTTTAAGGTCCCTTCCAAGCCAAACCATTCTATGAATCTACAAACAAAAAATCAGCAGAAACATTTTGGGACTCCCCATTGCTGATGGTTCAGGATACTCCATGCATTCCTCTGAGACTTCAGGAAGACATTTATTGAAGAAGAAACTTTTTTTTCTTCACTTCTCATCAACATCTTACTACATCAGATTTAATGATACTAACCAGCTGTCATTTTGCATTTTGGAGATGAGTACAGATCAATGGAGCAATTTAAGATTCTTTTCCCCCTTTTAGTTACAGACAACATTTACTTTTGCAAACATTTTCTACTGAACTGCACCACAAAGTATGTTTACTCTACAACTTATTAACCTAAGAATAGATAAATCTCTTGAAGATACCCAGAGGAAAGAGGGTAAAGAATAACAAGTACTTATCTGTAAAATTAACAAAAGTTAGTTTTAATAGATAAATTACTTACTCCAACTTTTTCTCTTCTAATTTCTTTTAGTTCTATGAAACCCCTTTTTAAAAAGTATACCAGCTATAGGAATGTAAATTTGTGACTGCAGCTGCACATAGAGCAGTTAATAACTTGCTTCGCTTTTTATCTCTCTTCTCTCTCTTACATAATTATTTTATCCTGGAGATTTGCAGATTTTTTTAAGCTATGGCAGTTTTTAAAGCTATAGATCTTCTAATATGAGTTCATCTTTATGTTGGACAATTACATGTCACATATTTAAACCTTTCTTTAACCCCAAAGATACACAAATACATCCCAGTAAAGCATTCAGTCTTAATTTTAACTCTAGAAGCATCTACAATTTGCTTTTATACTTTATCCGGTAGTTAATCACTTCCACTCTTGAACAAGTATGATGAGAATATATTCATTGAGGGCTCTTGGAAGACCAAGACTTGATAAATCCAAGAGGAATTCCAACAAGGAGGTTTTAGGGCTTAACCACCCTCTTCCCTCCTCTCATACTCTAAGACTCCACAGATAGTACCAGGGATAATGTGGGACCCTTCCAGATGGGAAAGGGAGAGCTGGCGACAAGGGATGTGGATAAGGCTGAGGTGCTCAATGCCTTCTTTGCCTCGGTCTTCAATGGCAAGGACCCCAACCGTGATGTCCGAGTCACAGGGGATGAAAATAAGGCCTGGCAGAAGGAAGCT
>WAAF01014454.1:0-77725 GCA_013400475.1 Tricholaema leucomelas | reverse complement strand
TGGACTCTGCCCATCTGTCCAGGCAGTCAAGGTCCCGCTGCAGAGCCCTTCTGCCCTCCAACTCAGTCACATCTGCCCCCAGCTTAGTGTCATCTGCAAACTTGCTGATGACTGACTCGATGCCCTCATCCAGATCATCTATGAACAAATGAGCAATGACATCATTGCTTTAGTAACTCCTACATGAATTCATGAAGAGACCAGTCTGAGTTCTAGGAAACCTACAGCAGACATGCCCTTGCAGATGGTTAATTTGCAAACCACACCTCCATACTTCCTCCATGACTGCCAAGCTTTACTGAACAACATAAGTCTAGGGAAACTTCCTGTAGGGATTTGTGATATCGCAGAAAAGAAGAGGAGGTGCAGAACTGCAGTGCTGGACTTCCAATTGACACCGTGATGACAAGTCATGCAAGCTAACTTTTCAAGCTTTCACTTATAAACAGATACATTGTTCCTCATTTAGACAAAGACAAAGACTTGTAAGAAGAGAGCAACTACTATTAGACTTTTGAATCCAGATTTAGGATATAAATAAATGACCTGGTTTTCAACAGTAGCACTGGCTTTGCACATTCTTAAATTCAGTCAACTTATTGAAGTATTATAATCATAACTCAAGATTGCAGCTTCCGCTTCCAAAAACTCAGCTTCAACTGTCAGAATAAGGAGATTGATTTTCCTAAGTCCTGAACACCTTCAAATCCCAGCCATTTCAACAAGAAGGTGTGAGAAGTAAAGGCCTGTGTCTGCAGTTGATCCCATGCTGACTAGGGTGTCTATGTTTGTGTGACATTACAGAACTACCCTAAATCTTCTCGTTGCTGTGAATGGAGTGAAACAGAAATTAAAAATGCAGTGTCCCTTGCTAACTACCAACTTCTGCTTGTGCTACATGCCCACAAAGATAGCCAGTTTTTCTTCATTTAGAGCTTGGTACTGTAAAATCCAAAGAGAAGGAGCTGTCTAGTGCAATGGAAACTCCTGTCTAGGAATTAATTTGTTACCCTGCACTATCCTGCTGATAAGAGGCCAGCACCTTGTAGGCAATGAGAGCAACTCTACAATCATTCGATCTGCCTGCCCTCTGGATGCCACTCACCCATTGCACTCAAATACTCAGAGAGACAAACACCTTTTCTCAGCTCTCCCCTGCAATATTTCATTCAGAACAGAAGAATGAGCATCCCTGTCTCCTGAAAAGGAGGTGTCAGCAGTGCCATTATCTTGTCTTAAAACATATAGGCTTCTGAGAACAGACATCCTCAAGCCTTCATATCCCATCTCTCCATAGTGTTTTGGGGTCATTACTCTTCCCAGAATTGTTCCTTTCTGGTTTGTTAGACCAATTAGGCCAGCAGTGAAAAACTGGCACGACTTCGAACACTGACAGCAAGGGTACCTTTGGAGGTGCCCTTTGACAAGGACAGTTTAATACAAAGAAGCTTCAGTACTAAAGTCTTCCTAAATGTCCAGCTAAAAGGCTAAAAGCCCCTCTCCTTTCCCCTTGCTGCAGTATCTCAAACAGAAGGGGATGAAATTGTTTCTAGTCCGGGTGTGCTTCATATTTTAGTTAAGGCATGTTACCAACAGGTTGCTTCAAGTGTAGCCTCATCAGACCAGAGGAATCCCTATAGTAGGGAAGTCTTTGGGAGGGCATTTACAAGCTGTGTGATGGCTCTGCTCAGCTATGCTCTCTTCGGCTGTTAGAGCCTAGTCTGAGCTGGATGTCTAAGATGCCCTCAGTAGGAACAAAGAGTGACCAGGTCATGCTTTCTCAAAATAGGTACTTGATAGAGTACCTCAGATAGTGAGGTAACTCATCTTCCAGATGATCCTATCCCACCTTGTGGCTGAAGTAAAGGGAGGAAACTCATTCTATGGAGCTAGCAGTGGACTGCAGCCTGTGAAGGAGACTCCTGCTAATGGCTGGGACAAACTTTGATTATTTGTTCTACCTTTTGCAGTAATTTTCTTAGCCACATTCTGTGCTTATTACTCACCTTGTGCTACCACTTCATGTTTTTCAAATATTCTTATTAAACTGTAGGTAGCATACAGTGATATACCAGTACTGAAGTTGAGGTAGAATTACCTGCTAGTCCTGTTAATCTACTGCTGCTTTGACAGCAGGAGTAGTACAGACAGAGCTCCTTTGTTAAAAATTATTAAATAGGGCCTGAAAGTCCACAGTGTTCCAATTCCCTGAAAACTTACCATTTCCTTGTTGAATGCTGTAGCATTTAAGGCCAGAAAGTAGTCAACGACAGCCCATCCTCAGATTGACTAATGACATGGATGTTGAAAGATTTTGATGTCACTTCTTTTATCCTCAGGCCCATTATCTGACTCGTCTCCCTTTCTCACTTCAAATACAAGCTGCTTTATAAAGCAGTGCAGTGGGCAGGCAGGGGATGTAGGAACTGGTACTACTTTCTCTACGAGCATGCTCCACAGCCATATACAAGTCTATCCCTTGCAGTCAAGGGATGCCCTTTAGAGATTTTGCAATAATTGGGAGTCTATTAAATCTGCTACGATGCTTGAGAAAGTCACTATAACCTCTTCCAACCTAAATTTGCCTCTAGCTTCAGCAGGACACTGCTTGGTTCTGCCCAGTGGTCCTGAAGTTGTGCAGTGTTATTCAGCTCCTTTGCTTTGCTCTGGAAAGGGCTACATTTCATTGATGTGTGGATCTCTGCACCATTTGGAGACCGCTGTAGGACCTTCCAGATGGTAGGCAGAATACATTAATCTATGTCATAAAAAATTAATTCATATGAAGGTAATAAATTGTTTATGTATAAAATAGGCAAGACTAATACATTAGCATTCAGGGCGGAATCACATCAGGATACAGGCACATGGTTCACAGTGAACTCAGCTTTTTGGCTGTTATAACAAGAATCGATTGAATAGAATTATTAAGTGCAGATACTCTGTGTTTGGATAGAATATGCCAACACACGAACTACTGCACTGTTAAAACAACCTGCCCATCTCCATAGTAATTTTAACTCAATCATAAGACACCAGCCACGATTTAAAAGAAAAAAGGCATAACAGAGAGTATGTAACAGCATGAGCTTGCTGCTACATTTGCATTGACGTCAGAACAAACAAGATTAAATGAAGGCAAGCACAGATACAGAAATGTGACCTTAAACACAGCTCCAGAGTTGCAGATATTGCCAAAATCTTAACTGTAACTCCACCTGGTTTGCTGACATAGCCCCAGAGAGAATGTCTTCAAGAAGCAGCCAAAGATCCCTGTGGCAGCTGGCACAGTGAGAGCTTTGCTCACTTTTGAGCAATGGGCATATTGCCACAGAGAGGAATCGGGATGGGCTAGAAAGGATCCAGCTGGCATGGTTCTCCAGAAGGAACCATTGAGGCTGGCAGAACTCACAGCAGCCTCTTAGCTGCTCTAAGCTCTGATGTGGCTGCTGTGGCCTCTGCTTAGTCCAGGATTAGCAAAAAGCTGAAAAAATACTTGATCTCATTTTCTCAGTCACCCACTCTCCTTCTTTTTCCCAGGTGTAACCTTGACACTTTTGATAGTCATTCTTGGAAAGCCCAAGCCACACAGACAACTAAGTTGTTGGGAACAATGGTTAATGACACTAAGAACAATTGAAGCTCAAAACCTGTTACCATAGGAGCAAAGCCCATTCAAGACTAGCCATTCAAATAAAGCATGACTATATGGTGACTTTGCCAAAATCTGCACTGCCCACTGAACCAAAGAAAGAAATAAAGTCCACCACTAAGAAAAATAATTATCTGGTGAGAGCACTTCCATTCCAAAAAAAAGCCAAGCTGATACATCCCAGTCTTCTCAGACAGGGTGATTTAGAGTGAACAAACGTGTATCCTTTGAATTATAGGATGGAATTATCTGCTGTGCATCACTTAAGCCTCTCAAAGCCAGGCTGAATTGGGATGTAATTGATTTCATGATTTCACCGAGTGTCACTACTCTGGCCATTATTTCATTTTCCATTTACTGTCAAAGAGATTCCCTTTTGGAGCTCTAGGGTAAAGCACCTTTCTAAACATTCAAATGGGATCATCCAGAATAGCAATTTCAGATTAATTACCCTATTTAGAGAAGATAATTTAAACACAAGGATACCTCTTTCTTCATGTCTTTATAGGTAGGAGTTCTGGAATGGTTAAAATGCAATGGGAGAGCTTTGGGAGATAAGTTACGCTGTGATACCTTCTCCAATCAATTTGTCCTAGCTAAACAAAACTGGAGATAGTTTATACATGAACTACTGAGAATTAAACTCTTATCCTGTTTCTTCCTTGTGGCATCTCTGCCTAACTACAGTCAGATGGGTAATTTTGGGTTTCCTGCAGATTAAAATCCATAATATATCCAGGTAGGTTCTTCGTGGGAGGTGAGGGAGAAATGCAATAATAAAACTTAGCCAAATAGCTGAATTACACTCCAGGCTCCAAACAGATGTTTTTGTTACAGTACCATGCCAAGGAAGTGTGCTATTAGGAGCTAAAATCCCTTTTTTTGTCACTGTGGCATGCAGAGTTCATGGCCATTTTACTCCCTGATCTTGTTTCAGGCCCAGGCACTTTTGAGAACCTTTTGAATTGTGTTTCATGATCCTGGTCCCAGAATGAAGAAAGGTAGCCTTTTGGGTTTGTTTTTGGTTTAACCCATGCACCTTTATATGTGCAAATACCTACAAGGAGATATTTGATTGTGATGCTGGTGCATTAAAAAATAAAGCAACACATCTCAACACCAAGCAACTTCCCCCCACTCTTAAGAGCCTAGGGAAATAAGCTATGATGCTACCTAGCTTATTAGAAAAATGTGGAGGGATCCTTCACTACATTTCTTCTGCCTTCTCTTTGACATGTAGGACACAAATGTTGTTGCATTAACTGTAGGGGCTCCTGGTTTGACATCTTGGAATAATTTCCTCTCTCAGAACTTGCTGTTCTTGGCTACATGGATCACTGGTGGTGCCCTGGAGATGATGTGTATTAAATGCCCACATAGCAGCCATTTTTGTTTCTTCTGAATCACGAGGTATGAGGTCCTTGAGTTTGTGACTTGTGCTTTTGAACATATTCTAGTCCATCAGTCAAGAGTGGATTTTTTGATTCAGTACTTAGCAGCTGGCATTGGTAATCTGTAAATGTAAATAGATCCTTTGCTTTAACTCTGTGCTCAGCTCTTGGACAAAAGACAACTGATTTTCAAAAAGACAAAATTTCATTTGCAACTACAGCACTGGTTCCATACTTCATCTCTTGATTTATAAGGAATCTTATACAGTTACTTGGATAAGTAGCAGCTAGTCTTTCAAACCTGTGTGCCTCTGAATTTTTATGTATTAGTGTCATTCCCAGTGATCCTGACAACAAATAGTACATTCTTACTTGCAGATGCCCCTTTCAGTCCAAGCCTGCACATGGGAGAGAGATCCATTCATTTCACTGTAGACTATGAATTCAGTCCTGCCAGCTGCCTAGGATTTTTTATTACTTTGCTCACCTCCCTCTATTTTATTTATTTTTCTCTTACTTATTACCATTGCTTTCCACTCAGGAGTAAGGAAGGAAAAGAAAATAACTTTCTCCTGAGAGCTTAACACATTTCACTGCAAAGAACAAAGAAAGCCTTGAAAAATAACAGCTTTCTGGCACAATATCAGGACTAAGGCAGCCTTGTGCTTCTTCAGGTAAGCTGCTCTCCCTTGAATTCACAAGGACTTCTCCTGCTCCTTGAGCAGCTGGGCATGGAGGCAATCCCAATGCTTCCATAGAGCAATCTAAAGCTATAGCTTTAGACACAGCCTTCTCTAGTGTGGTCCATGCCATCAATCAAGTTCATTATATATTATCCATGTGTTTTGAGGTCTTTTCTAATAAATGGCTATTGTTCTGCCCTCAGGACCATAGCACTGCTCTCAGAAATTTAGCTCTTAGTAGGAATCTTTCTGTTCACCTTGTGGGTGTCAGAACTAAAGCAACAAAGACATCTTCAGTGTCAATGCAAGCTAGATGTGTATACTGCAACACAGAGGTACACCATGGGCAATCCCTCCAGATCCTAGAAGACCTTGATCCTGCACCTTTTGCAGTCAGCAATGACACTGGCTTTGGTTTTAACATAGATAGAATAGAGATGAGGGCTTTTCCAAATTCACCAGGACAACTCTACACATTGCATGTAGCCTTCATTCAGGTTATGGGTGGCTAAAGAAAAATGGAGCCTTTCACCTCTATCCCTCTTTAGTATGATTCATGCTCCTTAACTGAGGATAGAGTTTAAACATCTGTACATGCTGGTTACTACATACATTCAAACAGTCCCATCAAGCTTACTTGCAAGTGAAGAAGGGTGAATATGAAACCTATACTCTATCTAAATTCCATTCAAGACTTCATATTCAAGTGTCTGTAGAGTCTTGCCTCCTTCTGGAAAAACACAGAGTTTTGCTTGTGGAATAGAATTGTGTGCTCATTAGTTTCAGTAGGGTAAGCCTCTTGGCTGTGCTAAACTTCTCTCTGTCTATGCCAACAGTTTTATGCTCAGCACAAAGAAGTCACCAGTAAAGGCACTATCTCCCAAAGAGCGCAGGCTACCCACATGCATGTCCTTGGACCTTCTGTTCATCTCCTCAGGACTGTGACATCCCTTGTTCTGTCTCAACACAATTCTGTTCCTGGTACCTGCAAGTCACTTGTGAAGAAGGCAATTTCTCCATAGATGAAACAATTTTGGGGTTTGTTTTGTCTGATGATACAGTGCACTACCTTAGCCCACAGATTGGTGTGTCTTGACATAGTCACTCATCTTCTGTGTACCCATATTACTTAGTCCAATTTAGTAGCCTATGGTCTTATCTTGCCAGAGCGCTTTGAAAGGCAAATCCTATCAGAACATAATAGGCAGGGATGTTAAAGCTATTAGTTCATAGCACTTTCTTAACAGGTCAAAAGGCAGAGAAGGAGCTCTTTCATCATCTTCAGATACATTTTCTTTTCTTTCTCATAGTCTTGAACAATAACTAAACATCAGCTCCTCCAGATGGCTTTAGCTGCTGTTAACATATGCAATAACTAACCCAAAAATTTAGCTTAAAGGATATTGGCTGTGGAGGAGCAGTGGCTGCTTGTTCCTCATCTCTAGAAGACGGGGTCCACATTTAACAGAGTCATCTGCTGGCTATCCTTCCTGACAATTTTATTTCTGATGAAAATCAGCAGAGGTATGGAGAAACCTAGAGTGAGTCATGAAGACACATCATACCTATAAAAATGTGGCCTTACTGAAACAAGACTTTTGTTCTAGCATTACCCTCTGATCATGTAGCAGAAAGGAGAGGTCTTCTACTCTCTTTCTCCTATGTGGCTCTGCACTATGTCCTGGTTGGGTTTCTCACCTGAAAAGCTGTATGTCTTAGTGAAACAGAGAATTTTTTCCATGGCTACTGTCATTAATGTAGCTCTAGTTAGTGTTGTCTTCCTTCCCAGGAAGGGTTGGGATAAGGGTGAAGGGATTAAAGGGAATCAGACAAGGTCATTAGCAGCATTCAATAAGATCTTTAGTCATTTCAGAGCAATGGGCTACAGCTTGTGTACTGGAGATGTGTATAGACGCTACAGTAAATGTATTGTCATTGTTGCTCTGCTGTGATAGCAGCAATACAATTGATGTTGCACAGTATGACTGTGTCACAGCCAGTCTACTCTGGACTTATCTAAGTTGTTATATGGTGCCACACACCTGCAAAAGCACCAAGCATTCCACATCCCAGAAGTGCAAGTTTCATTTCACAGCATAGTCCTGAAGAGTTTCATTGCCCTCATGAGGGTCATGGAAGGTCTGTGTACTTCAGGTAGAGAACATGCTCTGTGTACTGTGCAACACAGAGATTCAGTCTCAGCATTGTACCTCAGGCCCTGTTTGCTCTTCCAGTTTTACAGTACCAAAGCAGCACAACCAGCATCACTGAAGTCAAAATAGAAATGCCATCTCTTTCCCAGTTTCTCTAACAGGCATCTGAAGTGCTTTCCTCATTTGGAAAACCACCCAGTAGAACCCTAAGCCTACAAATGCCTTGTGTCTAATAATTTTCTTGTGGGATTTATTCCTTTAGCTGTCTTTTCATATTGTAGAAATAAGAGTAGCATTCTCATCTGTCTCCTATTAATTTCTGTGTTCAGTTCTTGGATCTTGGAGATCTCCTTAAGGAAATTAGGCAAATCAGGCTTAAAATTCTCCTAAAACCTTTCTTCGGTAGTGAAAAGTTGATGGTGATCGTTATTAGTAGCTTGGCTTTAGAGTTACTTACGTGCCTGGATAAGCCAGTCTATTTTAGTAGTAGCAGTTTTCTAATCTCTCAGAAGACACTGGGGATTTCCACAGAGAAGGCAAATACATTAAAAAAGAAAAAAGCAAAAAAACTAGAAAAGTGATTTACTTACAGAAACAAGTCTAACAAATGTTAGAAAGGATACATAAAAGTTGTACTGTCATTTCTCAAAAACACATGGATTTTAGTAGAGGTCTCATGGGTTTTGCACTCAGTCTAGGGGACAGAATAGGAAGACTAGAGACATTGTTAGGGATGCAGTGAAGTTGGGAAGCAAATACTTCTCATTTTTTTCACAGCTACAGGCCTCTTTCTATATAGATTATACCAAGTGGTGTTTTAGAGAAAGATGTCAAAGGCTGAACAACCATATTCTATAATGGGAGATGGCCCCTGCAGGTGAAGATATTTGAAGAGTCTAGGCATTCAGCTTCTATCTGTGTGAAATTGTCACCCTGCTAGCAATAACGAGAAGAACTGAGATTGTAAGCTTATCTGGCATCTTTTGCCCAGCGTTAGTTTCAATTTTTATGTGCTCCAAAGCTCACTCATTCCTGCTCACACCCCTGTTAAATATCCTCAAATAGATCTCTTCTAGAAAATTGTTCTGGTTTAGCCTTTCTTTTAAACAGATGCTTCCACAAGGAATTATTTCCAGCCTGGTTTTGCTGTACAATTCATTGTTTCTAATCTCTCCATTGCCATTATTATGGCAATCAAGTGCCTGTGCAATGCCCCAACTAGAAAATGTCTTTATTTTATTAGCTCCCAAGCTCAGTCTTACTACGTGTTAATAAACTCATTCCACCCATAGTCTGCATTGATCCCTCCTCTCAGCAGCAGCTCCTGCTCTGTTCTCAGCTTTCTCAGAGTAAGTTTGCAAAGGTAAAAATTTCCAGCCTTCTCTCTAAGCAAGACTCCTGCACAATCAATAAGAAATCCATCACTACCACACTTACCAGCCGGCCGGGCAGTTCTTGCTTTGCCCGTTGTTTTATCATTCCCCAGAAGTGCCTCCTCTTCCTGATGAGATCTACTTACTCTGCAGTATTCAAGCTATTGTGATAGGATGTGCAGAGGCCAGGTGCCTTGCCTGCTCAGGAGGACTGAAAGGCTTAGAAATCCTACACAGAGATAAGAAGTGGGAGATTAGGGCCAGAAGAGTGAGACTGCTGCAGTCTCACTGAAGAGATTCTGCATGCTGAAAGAAGCAAGTGTGAAAATCTTGTATTCTTCTTGCTTCTTTGTAGACAAAAGTATTTTTTCTTTAAGTACCAGTCTGTATAAAATCTCTCGGGAAGGATATCTCATAGCCACAGCCAACAGGCAGGAGGTGTGTCCACAAGCTAACCTTACCAAGAGGACTTGCGAGGCATATATCCACTCCACTCACCTTGGTGAGTGGCCCTAGCTGCTTGGCAAACTTCTCTCCTACATTTTTTCCACTGATTCTTGTTAGAAGAAAATGCAGATGTTTCCAGTTTGGCCAATACCTCCCTATATCCAGTGACAGATGCTTGGCAACTTCATTGCTTATTTGCAGACTCTTATAATACATGCTGATGAACATCCTGTTTGCAGCAGTGTTGTCTCTGATGCTTTTCTGAGCTATTCTGTTGTGGAAAGCAAACCTATTAAGAATGTCTGCCAACCTGTGGTTGTCCTGTAGCCATGCAGTGGCTCCTGAGCCTGTTTATTTTTCTTTACTGTCTTGACAACCAGGGCAGTTGGGCTTTTATCAGAACCAACAGGAATCCAGCAAGAAAACATGCAAATGTTCAAGACATTCTGGAATTTAATCAGGCTAAATCTATACAAATAAACTAAATACATTTGAGTACATTCTTTCAAACTTAAGCCAGCATGCATGGTTCACTCCATGCCTCTGAAAACAAAGTGCACTAGCCTGCAAAAGTCTCCTTTGCATGGTCCCTGGCAGGTCCTAAGTTGCAACCTATGCCCAGGAATCATTTGGGAGGATGTTGGTTGTCACCGAGCAAAAGTATGTCTTGGAGCCTTCCAGTACTTCAGCAGCACAGCTAGTCCAGTACCACACCCCAAAACACTTCTTGCTATTGTCAGACTGACTAGAAAAGATGTGTTCTCAGAGGGGCTGGGAATAGAATCATTCTATCAGCAGAAGAAAGTTGTGGCAGTGCTGACTTTGGAAAGGTAAAGATTAGAGCTCTACACTATTCGAAGTGCTATCTGCCCAGCCTGGATTACTGATCATGAAGGGATTACAGAAGGAGAGAATTCAGTTATACAATCAAGAGTGATGGATGGTGTCACTAGTATCAACAGGGAGACCGCTGCCCTCTCTTTTCTGGTTTGAAGAGTCCATGATCTTAATCAGAAGAGATTTAATTGAGTTTTTGGGGGAGTGAATGGTGAATTATTTAATTAATTAACTAATGAATTAATATTGCATGTTTTTCCTCCATCACCTCCTGAAAGGTCATCCATCTTCCCTGTAAATGAATGGAGGGTGTATCATAATTCCTGCTATGGAGCCCACATTTCCCACCTATCACTGGGCAGCAAGGTTGCTCTGCCATAGGGATGGAAACCAGAGGAGATGAAAACAGACTTTCAGCAATAACCACAATAAGCCACAACCACACAAACAATCTGAAACAGTGCAGACAGGACCCTTAATATTCCTCATATTATACCTCTGCATACAAATCTGGTTACCTGCATGTTCCTTCTGTCTGCACTTCAATATGGGAAAATTTGGACTAATGATAGTGTTGTTCTTGAACATTGGATAGGATAAAATGGGAATGAAAAATTCACAGAAGTACCAGCTCCTAAGGCCAGCTCCAATCTTTTGGCATACTCCAGCATAAACAGTGAGAACAATTCCAAGACCTGAAGGTGCAGCTACTAACACAAGCAGAACAGTGCATGCAACCCCCAACCTTCTGTGGTCGAGGTGATGTCCTGAAAGCTCCAAGCCCCGTTATGCTGGACAACCTAAATACCACTTAACAACAGTCCCTCAAATGTTTGCAACTTACATACAAAATGCAGGGAGAACATGGAGGCAGCAGAGGGGAAGTATGAGGAGGGGAACCTCCTCGCTACAGGAGGTTAATTACAGCCATTTAGGCAGCCCAGCTGATGCTGCCTTCCTTGGCTGTTATTGACTGTATGTTTCTAACTCTTTGAGCCGAGTTATTTTCTTGCCAACAAAGTATTTTGCCTTGATTTCTTTTAGCCTGATGGACCTGCCTGGCTCGTCACCCTGGGGAAACACAATCGAGGGCTAGCCCTACCTACAATGAAGAACTGATGATCTTGAAGGCTTCCAGGGCTTCATCATCCCCCACCCCCCAAAAAAAAACTACTATAATGACTCCCAACACCCTAAGGCAGGTTGTAACTCCTAAGCAGGACAGTTCCTTTCAGATATTGATGGCTGATGACTAGAAAGGTTCAGCAGTTCCAGTGCCACTTTAAACAAACAAACGAAAAGGAATAAACCCAGGAAATATGACTTTTACATGGCTCTTAGCAGGATGATTTGAGTTAAGCACAGCACTATGAGAACTGGTTGTTCAAAAAAAGAATTAGCTCTCTGCTATGGGACTTTCTATTTACTGTGCCAGGATCCTTTCCACAGATAACACAGTCCATAGGACAAGTCCTTCAACCTCTGTGAAAAAAAAGCTATTGATTTATTTTTTTAATTTACAAGGCTGTCCTTTTTTATTCCTCATGTGTTTTGCCGTTGTTTGTTTCAAGCCCACTAAGTTGCACCAAAATGAACAGACAAAAAATATATGCTTAGGATTTGGCAGAGAATTGCCATGGCTGGGAGTTTTCATTGCCAAAGAGAAAGATGGAAATGCCCAAGTAGTTATTTTAATTAGTTAGGGTTTTGGTTTTTTTTTCTAATGAAAGCAGCTCAGAGGGTGAAGTAAATAAATCAACATTATATATTAATGTTTACAATCCTCCTAAATCAGAGCTTGAAGTGGACTTTCTGGATTGATACATGTCAGTATATCACCAAGGTCTTTTGGAAACCCAGCTTATATACATTATCATTAATCTTTTTTAAAGCAAATAGACAGGTCTGAAAAATATTCTGAAGACAACAGTCAACATCTCTGAGACAGTGCATAGGCATCCTGAAAGATCTACCTGACTCCCCTTAGCTGTTTCAAAACATCAGCAGTAGACCATTTCCCCATGTATGATAAATACATTCTCTCTCTCTCTCTCACGCTCTCACAGGCACACACAGAGCAATAATAGTCCAGCTGTGTTGAAAGCTCCCCTGCCAATGCTCTGTGCCGTCCTTTCACCTGCCTTTGAAAACAAAATATTCAGAAATTGTCTCAGGCACAAATGAGTGTAGTTCTCAAAATATTATAGGGGGGAGAGGGGAGATAAAAGGCTTTGGTAAGAGAAGTTAAAAAGAGAAAAAGAGGATTTATGTTTTTCAAAAGAAAAATTTTACACAATCTTGTTCTAAAGTGTATGTGAATAAAAAAGGAAGAGCAAAAGGCAAATTGCACTGAAGACTGAAATACAATGGAGATGGGGGGAGTAATCAGCTTATGGGCTGCTTTCATACAATAAAGCAAATCATGTGTAATTTGCAGAGGTGCCTTCAGATCTCAGTGTCTTCATACAACATCCCTTATGTAAGCAGGGGCTCATCAGAGCAGACCTCTGCTGTTTTCTGCCTTCCATTTGCACCGTTGTAGCCGTTAGGAACAAAAGTGATCAGAGTTCTCTATTCTCATGAAAATGAGAAATCATTTCAGCTGCATCTCTTGTATGCTACATGTTAAAATAGAAATAAGTAGAAAAGAAGACTAGGTGACCTCTTGCACTTATATACAACATTTGTGTAAATAATTATTTTATATATAACAATTTTCAAGTCCAGGACATCCGTTTATGCAGGCTTTGTCTTCACTAACTGCTTGAGCAAGCTTCCTCAATTAACTCAAGGGGCTAATCCTGTTCTATTTTGAAAGTTTTGTTCCTGCTCAAATAGTGCTGTAGCCAGAATTTGGGAAGCTTGAAAGCAGACCTGAAGAAGAAAAATGGAACCAAGTCCATTCTGTTTTGATGATGCTTACATGGTAAATAAAGTAGAGGAAAGTAAAGTAGAGGTAAGTAAAGTGAAGTAGACAGAAATATCACCAGCATGTCTCCACAGGCTGGCTAAGACTACATGCGATATAGTCCCATTCCCCAGAACTGACAGATCAGATTCAATCTCTCTTATAGACTTTCTCCAGACCACTACTTAAATCACAAGCATCATATGTGAAGTCAAGTAAATTGGAAAAGCAGGAACCAGAATGCTAACTGGTGCTTCTTACAGATTTGTGGTTGACTTTTAAGTTATCACACTCAAAATCTTGCTATGAGGAAGAATGGAGCATACCTCACATAGATACGGAGCTATATGAAGCTGTCGTTAATCCAGTTAAAGTTTTCATATTCTGATATTCCAAATTATTCATCAAGTCATCAAATTATACACATATAGTTCACATTAATACAGAGAAGTCTCAGAAATGCTCTTAAAACTGTAATTCAGACAAAGAAACGAAAGAAAGAAACAACCACATCGCTAGCCTTCCAGTGCCCGTCTGGTTCCTATGGTTGCTCATTTCAACTTGACTCAAGAAGACTGGGAGGTGAGTATGATGTGTTGTCAGTATCCTGAGATGTCTTCCAAAAGTAGCATAGTATTTTTGGAGGGTTTTTCTTCATCCTCTCTACCAAGAGGCGTGTGATGTTGATGCTGGTGTTTTGCTCATTCTGGGTTTTGGCTCTGCTGGGATTTATTTCCATCTATTTTCTTAAGATATTCTTTCTTCTGATTATGCTCATTATGTTGGGTTTTTTTTTTCTGTTCTTATTGTTGTTTCCAAAACAAGTTTTACTTGACCAAGAGACATAGGACTTCTCTTCTGCAGCGGCCACTGAGTGATCCTTAAGATTTGTGTCTGTAGTCTGGGACCTCTGGTATCTTCCCATGCCAGTAGTGGTCCACGTTACAATTTATTTTGAGCTCACAAATTCAATCTACACTGTAAGTCTTAGATATCACTATAAACTAAAGCTGACCTAAAGCTAATATAGAGCATCATTACTTGACTGATAGACAATTGCTATCCTTAAAAAAAAACAAAGGAGAGAGATTGAGAATTAAAACCCCAAAAACCTCAGGCAAGCCAAGCCATCAGTCTCAACTGACTGAGCCTTGACTGTCAGGTCAGTGAAAAGCCTGTGGACTTTAGTAATAGCATAAATCATAGTTACTGGGCAGCAAAGCCTTCCTGCTATGCATGTGTCAAGACTTGAATCTACTCCCCCACACCCAGACAGCTCTGGAAAGAGACACTTCTTGTGACATTGCCACAGGCAGGTCCCAATCATCTTATAAGTCCTGATGACTGCCACCTCATGTATCAATTCAGCAGCTGCACCAAATCATCCTTGGGTTCACATTACAGATGGATGTTCCTTCACTGTTCTCTTGTTGCTTGTGCCTAATGCTTTACTGAGTAGCTCTCAGTAATTGAATCAGCATGAGGATTTTAGAATGTCCCTCCTGAAGCAGTTGATTCCAACTGTATTCATAGAGTACCCAGAATGCACAGAAAAACAGCTCACAAAGTCCTTGACCAAGAAACCTCCCACTGAACTGAAACATTAATTCCACGTCACATACTTTGGCTTACTAAATGCACATGAATTGAAGCTATCAGAGAAATGAAATTTGGTTTGCCAATCCTGTAAGGTTCCTGGTATTTGTCTCCAGTTCATATCAAAGCAAGGCTAAGATATTTTAAAAAAAATTCCTGAGAGCTAAAATCACACAAAACATAAATCAAACCTAGCTGGTGATCTGGAATCTTCCCTAGAATGTAGAGTTTAAAATACCCAGAATTACAAATTCACTGAATTGGACAGATTGTCTAGAGATCCTCTCCTCCAATCTCCCTGCTCCAAGAAGGGTCATCTAGAGGAGCTTGCTTTGGATTGTGACCATGCCCCTGCACCATCTGACTCACAACACAGCCCACAGGTCCGGGTCACTGGTTAGGCTTCTGTGCAATTTGGCCATGGGAATCCTTCCATAAAACATCTGTTTACATGTTTTCCAGAGATGGCCCTGCTAATATTTAGTTTTGTAATACATTCCTGCATGGATACATGCAGAATGTGGAACTAGCACTACCTCTGTGATCCTTCACTCATCCTTCGGTGTGGGTCATGACTTCACTGTTTTCTGCTGCAGAAGGACTGAGACTCTGCAAAGCCAAAAACTTTCTGGCACAAGGTCACCCTGGTTTTCCTCTGTTGTGATGTGACTTCTTTTGGTTTAATATTGCAGTTTGGTAATATAGCTCTGGATAGCTTCCTCCTTGCCCTAAAAGAATGCTGTCATTTGCACTCTTACAGCCTGGAGGACTCTCTGATGTCTGGTACAATTGATACGATATACTCAGGAGACGGCCTGATTTGCCTAGACTGTCATACTACTACAGTTCTACTTACAACTGGTATAGTCATGTCTCATTTTAGATATGACAGTCTCTTTTTAGTGAGCTCACTGGACCACATTGTATTCTGTGTTTTGCTAAAGCAAAAGGCTGCAAAAATTTGTCATTCTATTTGCCATATTACTGTGTCGTCTTTTGAAACTACTCCTGATGCTAATTATCCTTAATGCTAGTATTAAGGTATCATATTCAAGCTAAGAAAGATGAAAGGCATCTATCTTCTTATTACTTAAAACTGCTAAGAAGCACTAAGATATGCTTACTTGTTCAAACTTGATCCCATTTTCTGCATTTTACCAGTTTAAGGTGCCCACAGTGCTGTTTGGTGGCACACTGGAGTGCAGCTGAACCCTCATCCAATATACGTGAGTATTCTAGAAAGGTTCACACTAAGAGCAGTCACAAGCATCCATCCTCTTTCAAATATCATGCACATAGAGAAGGACTCTGGGACTTTGCAAGATGACACTGAAACACATTCCCCTCCTAACTCCTTATTGCTGAGCCTGCAAAGAGCAGTTAAAATCTATTGATATTTTGGTTATGAGTGTGCTTGAAGGTTTATAACAATACCCATATTTTGACCTCCAGAAAATTTTCTCTTTCGTAGTACTACCTCAAGCATGTTTCCTGTGATGTCAGTTATCTATTTCTCTAATCTTATGTGGAGGGCTGGACTATCTGGACATACACAAGATACATGTCTGTCTGTCTGACCTTTAATCAGATCTCAAACTGTAGCTGCTCATCAACCAGCAAAATGTGCGTTTGTTCTTACTAGCTGTACTGTGGTCCTGACAACCAGACATCCATCTTCTTCATCAATATCCTTTTATTCCACTTAAAGGGCTGAACTGACCTCCAAGTAAGTAGGGGAAAGCTTCTCTGTGTGCATCTCAAAAGACCTGAGAAATACATATTGCATCTATTTCCTTCCTAACTCTCTCAGCATCTCAAGCAGAGCTGCTTTATGCTTCTAGAGCTTTACTTTGATGTGACTGTATTTCTCCTCCATTTTCTCCTTTTCCTGACTGTAGCTTAAATTGATTTTTGCCTACTTTTTCTCATGAAAGTTACATTCCTGGCCAGTCTACTTTTTCTGTCTCCTCTGTTTCCTTTAGCCTGAGCCCTTGTATTCATTTCTCACTACTCACTGTTTGCACTGTTTAGACAGAAGATCCCTGACCAACTGTTGTTAAAACCTTTGCAGGAGTTTTCTGCATAGGTTTCCAAATGGTCTGAGCAGACCACTGATTGATCCAGCCATCCATAGTCAAGTAGAAAGGGCTTTTGCCATCTCCATAACTTTTCCCCTCCTGCCCGTGCCCTTTGCTCTTCTAATTCCATTTCTAATTCTCTACTGTCTCAGGAGATGTATAAAACTCCATTCTCAAACTTCCATGCTTTCTGTACAAAGAAATACACTCTATACATCTTTGAAATTGAAATGACAGATTAAAATCGCTGTCCATTCCCATTGGACTAATGCAGGGGTGATTGTTCCACACAGCATATTATCCAGTCTGACCACAGAAGACACAAATGGTGGCTGCTTTACCACTTGTCCTGGGAGACTGTGCCGCATCCTGATCAATGTCTTTGTAAGGAGTTTTTGATGATAATCAGATTCATTTTTGCAGTTTTAAATTCAGCCTGTTACTCAGAGTTACTTTGCATTGTATGGCCCTTAATCAATTCATCATTATTATTGTTGCTGTTTACATTAATGAAGTAGGCAGTAGAAACTCTTGGCTCCAGTATAATGTTTGCTGGTTTATATGACTATAATAAAAGTCTCCCTTGAACTCCCTATAAACTCCCTTGAAGAGCTTCTAATCCCTTTATGAATTATGATAAGAAGCTGATGCAAACACTGAGGACTTACAAGATAAGGTGGTGGTATAAAAAATTCATCTAACAAACCAGTCTCAAAAATAGGCAGTCTGTTTTTCTGAAACCTGATGTGTATTACTTGATTACTTGAAAATATGTAAAAGCTTATTCAGGGGCTTTACTGCTGTCCTTTTGTGTTTATTCATAGATGGCCTCTGCCCCAAGTTTGCAGTCTAAGTAACAGGATTATCAAAGACACATAGATACACATCCTTGCATCAAGCACTACTTTCCTTGGTGATACCCTTCCATCTTTCTGAAACAAGTTAATCAACCTTCAAATACCTTAATGGACAATTCAATCCAGAGTCTAACAGTGTGATACACACTGAAGCAAAACGTAGCTCTAGATTTCAAGTTGTTGCAATGCAAGATTAGGGAAACAGGGATGCAAGATCAGTGTTTCTGCCTGTCTTGCTAGTATAGAGTTCTGTGCATGCAACCCACCCTACTTGTATGTCATTTTACCAGTCTAAGCTCTTGATGGATCTGTCTTTGGATTTCTGTGGATCAATCCCTACCCTCTCTCTCCTCCCAAAACCGCAGCCCAAAAACTTCCTTTGAGCCTGCAAGTTCCCATTTTGCCTGCTTGTACAGGTCCATCAAGCACTTGGATGCTGCAAAATTGCCTTTTAGCTGCCTGTGGCTACATACATCTGCAATGACAAAAGCAACATCTTCAGCACAAAACATTATTTATTCATTCCTGTAAGGTACGAAGCTTTCAGAACAAAGTCTAACAACCGCACTCAGGATAAATGCATGGGTATTAAGTGCATCTTCATAAATTTGCATCCTTTCATCCTTTACAGTTAGTAACATCTCATTCTGTCACCGCATCTTTGTCTCCCTGCCTTTCTGTGAGACAGGCAGACTGTCAGCCTTTCACTAACTCACATTAGCCTCACTTACCCAAACTCCTCCCTTCCTTTCAAGCACTGTTAAAATTTTAGACTCCTTTTGATTTTTATGTCATTTTTAGCTTCAGAAGGGTACCACTTTCTAGCTGAATGGAGCCATCTCAATTGTGGATAATATCTCCCTGTAATTCATGGCCAGCTGTTGCTATGTAACTCCTAAACCACGTACCTGAACTACTTTATCTATGTGAAGGCTCTATCTTTCTTGCTTGATACAGTGCCTTTTTGCTTCAACATGACTGGAGAAAAGGGGAAAAAATTAACTACAATCAGATTATCAACTTAATTAAAAGTAATGGTGCCCAGAAAGAAGAGCATGTCAGCACATGTTAAATAATATTTGGATAAGTTAGATGCATGCATCCGAGAGGGCAACTGATGAAATATACTGTACATTGGGAACTTCCAATATCAATCAGTGCATGATAAGATATTATCTTTAAGATTTCATGGAAGTAAAGTGGCAGCAGGGAAAAGAAATTGGACAGACAGAACTATTGTAAAAAGAAAGGTCAATTCCAGATGAGTTAGCATGACTTTGTTGCTTAGAAAGAAAATAGACTGAACAATAAAAGAGTTGATACGTAAACACCTAAAGGAAATGAAAGTGATAAGAAACATCCAACACTGATTTGTCAAAAATAGATTGCTTTCATGCAGTTGAAGACAGGAGAACATATCTTGTTAGTAAAGGGAAACAAGCTATTGACACTTCTCACAACTGTGCGCCACCATCATTGTGGAAGTTGCAATTTCTCCAGCTCCTCACACTGCAGAAATTTTATTCTATATTTTTCAGCAGTCTGCTCTGAGTAGACTGTGAATTTTTAATTCAGTTTAAATTTTAATGATTTTATTTTACTTTGAAATTTGTAGCCTAATGCCAGTTCGTTGCAGTTCCGAGTTAGTGTAAGGGTGATTAAAGTACCAGTGCTTAAGATCTACCTGTTTACTCTTTCAGTGTTGCTAGGGGAATGAATGCAGCCTCAGCACCATAAACAACTCTCCGAAACAGATGCACTTCCTGGAAGGAGAACATTTCCTTGTGTGCAAACAAAAAACGTACACATGTTCCTAGACAAAAGAACATCCAGAAGAAGCTCAAACCATACTCACAACCTATGTATGGACAATGGAGCTGAGCCGTAGGCAGTCTGTAGAGGGCCAGCTAATGCAGCTGGCAGAGCAGAGAGAGAACAGCAAATAGGGGAACTACTCATTGCCCATGGAGTTCCATACATTTGAACCACTTAGGTGATGCCCCTATAATCTGTAAACTACTGTTACTGGTGCTCACAGGGCATGTCAAATAGAGGCAGACTTTGGTGGGGAGTCTCCACCATTTAAATGCAGCCTTAGAGACATAACTCACCTCCACTGGCCCATAAAGCTCCTTTGTCAACAGAATTGGTAACTGATACAGCTCGGCCTTTATCAGACAACAGGGCTCAGCTCAGTTGTTCACATTTAGGTGACTAATGTGGTTGAAATTTGTTAGACAGCTTCCATACTGTATTGGGAAACATGATACAGAGTCTAATGAAAGTGCATGCCTTCTGTAGCTAGTGTCCAGAGGTGAAGTGGGATTTCCTAGGTTGCCCCAGCAGTACCACATGGTTTTCCTTAGACACTTGAACCTTGCCATACATTTGAAGTGTCTAAATTAAAACACTCTTGATGTGGAGAAGCTGGACTGTTCTATGCCAAAACTGATTTTAACTTAACTGTAACACTGCTGCAACAAGGCATTCATGGACTTCTTATTATCATTTACTTAAGATCTCAGAGGGAACTTTTGCTGAACCTGGCAGGGAGGAGACTTCAGCAATAGCCCTATGTTTGTTTCTCAGTACAGCTCTGTAATAAATAGGTTGACAAATCAGAGGGAGTCCAAAGCAGAGCAACAGGAGTGATACAGGTGCTAAAAACCATGGCTGATGAAGAAATAATGAGATTATTTGGTCCGTGGGTATACGGATGTGCATTAATCACCTTCAAGTGTCTAAAAGGTTGATATAAAGAGAATTCTAATCCATTATATTCTGTGTTCTTGAAGGCTAAAGAAAAAAAAAAAAAGTAAAATCTCCCCCCAAAAACCCAAAATCTCAAGTGTCTTAGTTTTCTGTGATAGGTTAGCTAAAAGGAAAGGATAAAGAGACAACAAACCTTCTAACAGGAAGAATAGTGGAGCTGTAACACGGATTGCCTAAGAAGGCAGTGGATTACAGGCTAAGAAGCTTCTGTGATGTTATAGAAGCTTCTGTTAGTGGTGGACAATATTTCTTTAATCCTTCTGCAGCATGGAAGGATGATCTCTTCTTATTTCTTCTAGTCATGCACTTTGTGGCTTTTATAAATGTAATGCATGCCTAGCATCCAATCATTTAATTTTGCTGAGTTAAACAAAGGGCAACACAGAACTGAAAGAGGAGATGACAATGCTTCTGTGCTTCATCAGAACTAAGAAAATTATTCTTCCATTTTAATGATCTTTCATACAAACTCTTATCATTTTCACTACTATTAATGAACTCCCGATAGCACCGATGAGACCAATATTTCAACAGAGCTTCTTCCCAGTGAAACTGCCTTTTGGGCTGGATCTCTTCTGCAGCATAGATGGGTGGATCAACATCCCTTATGTGTTAGCATCAGGAAAATGCATGGGCAGCAGAAGGAAGAGGAGGAAGGAGAAGTGATGTGGAGATTCAGAATATGCAATGCAAAAGGTGGTAAGAACACCTTGTGTGGAGAGAAAGAGAGAAAGCAAAGAAGGCTCTAGAGAGAGTGAGACTGACCATCAGATGAGAAAAGGAAGGCAGAGGGATACCAAGGAGGCACTACAGCCCTTGTGAGTTCCAGGCCTGAGAGGTGCATAAACTTCCTCTAAGGCCTGTGTGGGTCTCCTCAAAGCAAGAACCAGCCTGACTGCCCACACCATACAGCTCAGCATGTGTCTAACACTGATCTAACACACTCAGAGCAACAAAAGACATTTATTCCTCATGGAACTGATGAGAAAAGAGACTTATGTCTTTCAGGCTGAAATGGTTTATCTGAAGCTTGTATTTCAGCAAGCACTGTCTTTCTCCAGGGCTAACTCAGTGGCAAGGCTTTCCATTCCCACACACTTTTCAGAAATCCATCCATATTCCAAGAAATGCATGCTGCCTGAAAACACAGCCTATATTGCTGCCTGGTGCAAAGCAGCAGCTGAAAGGCAGACTGAAAAGGTGACTGGCAGAAAATTATCTTCTTGGACAGACAAGCATCACAGCAGGCTGCTATCTTCAGATGTCATCTAGAGTGCAGCATGGTTTGCAAGTCCCTCACACAAGCTGAGCTAATAAAAAAATAGAAAGAGAAATATACTATGACAAAATCCCCTCCAACTCGATATTCAGAGATGGAGCCACAGGTAGAGAGATGGAGACTCACAGGTACCCCCTCCTCTAGAAAATAGTCTTGAGAGCAGAAGAATCAGTACATGGAAAATGTAGTGTCTTTATTAGGAACTATGCACAAACAGAATTTTCTTCATTCTCAAACATTACCCTGTCATGTGTGTATACTGATCTCCCACTCAGCACAGTATTTCTGTAGCAGGCATATGGGTAGTACCAGATCATTCTCAATGACTCAGTATTTACATGCAAAATGTCATGAACATCTGAGAGTGTTTTACACCTGGAATGCTATATTTGGCAGCACCAAGTGACTCAGTTTTGCTAGCAATGTTAGCAACAGTGAGAAAAAATAAATGGCAATTTTAATTACGTTTTGTAGATATTTTACAGCACAAGTTTTTATTTTGGCAAATAAAGACAACGAGAGTCTAAATATTGTACATTTGCTGCTCCCACTGCTTTAAGATGGAAGGCAAGGAGCACCATACGTTGCTGTTCCATTATGTATTTGCTCTCATTTGCAGAGGTGGCAGGAGTATAACTCAAGTCAGGTACCATGGACCAGTACAACAGCACAGTAGTGACAGGAGCAGAGATCTGCTGGAGGCAGGTGGTGTCCCAGAAGTGTATTATAATAAGGTGAGATTAAGCTGTACACAAAGAGGATCCAGCACCTGCACCTATTAATTTCTGCCCCCCAGTCCTCGCAGCCTGGGAGCCAGGCTCTGGGCCACAGGACCACTACTCCTCTTGCACATACCAGCCATGCCAACATAGCACAGAGATAGGAAAGCTGCAGGCAGAGAACAAGATCCCACACAGTATGTGGGTTTTCTGCTCTGTCAGGAGAGACAATCCCAAAACTGTTCAATGGCAACGAAGACACAACAGCTACAGTTAAAATACATATTTGGCTTTCTAAACTTGCTTGTTCTAACAGAAGAGCTCACAATTTTGCTCTCCTTCATTGCTAAATATACTCAGTACTATAAAAAAAGCCATCACATGTATTGGAGACTATCCATAAGGGACATTACTTTAAATGCTTTCTTTATTGTTGCAGCAAAGAAGTCATTAGATCCCACTGCAGAGCTGTGAGGGATACCACCTCCTCCCCTGAAGTTATGATTTGTGAGCTAATGCTATTTCTAATTGAAATGGTTAGTGACTAATGAAAAAATAAAGGATGCAGCCAAGCTTGGCTGCAATGTATAATTGGGAAGTTCATCAATACGCATTTTCCCATGACGCTCAAGGATATTTCCCATAAGAAGGTAGGAATCAGGCTGTGACACATGAAGGCATGAAGCAGATATCCTTACCCCATTTAGTTTGAACACTCACCAGTGCAAAGTATCCCTGGGCACTCCAGAAATCATACCTCATACTTCAAAGTCTGAACCTGAAGTAGGCATTTAATTATCCTCCTAAAGCTCCTCCTTTTAGCTTCAGTGAAGATGTACTTTAGGATCTGTGATATCAGATCCCACGTGGGAAGAAAAGAAATCGATTTGGAGAATATTTGGGTATATGTATGCATTTGCTTTTTAACCGGGGGGGGGGAAGTAGATCTGCTTATACAGGGTACTCCTTTGCAGCTACCTATGAAATATGAGGCAGCTGTTTTAAACACTATTCAACAAACGCTCTGTTAAAGGACTACATACATAAATAAAAATACCATTTCATCATGTTTAACTGAAATTGGAGGAAGAGGCAGACATGAATGGCAAAGCAACTAATTTACTCCCATCTGGCTGAGTCAAAGCCCCAGCTGTATCCTGTGTGTTGTTTACCTGACTGGGTTGCTAGGAAGACTTTTGCTAGTTTTTAGCTGAAAGATTTCTAGAGCTGGCTTAAGTAAATTTTTAAACTTGTTCAACTTATCCTTGATTTAACTTTCCCTTGAAGAACAAACAAAACCAAACCGAAAAGCAAGCAAGCAAGCAAGCAAATAAACCCCACAAAAAAAACAGTTCAACCAAATGAGAAATATGTGAACTAGGAGTCACACATCACAAAAGTACTATAGAGCTAGGATTACCTGCCTTTACCCTCAAATTCTCTATGTTCAGCCTCAGGCTTCTTGCCCATGTAGCTGCCCAGACCTGGAGGCTACTCACTGCCACACAGCTGAATTCCAAGATGCTTCATCTGAAGGGTCTATATTTTCCCCCCAGACACTGCTGCCCAGGGAGGTGATGGAGTCACTGTCCCTGGAGGTGTTCAAGAAAAGACTGGGTGAGGCATTTAGTGCCATGATCTAGATGACTGGATAGGACTGGGTGCTAGGTTGGACTGGATGATCTTGGAGGTCTCTTCCAACCCGGTTGATTCTATACCAGAGGCGAATGCTAAGACTGATGTCAAGGAGGTCTGTATCTGTTGGACTTTTTAGTTGAAAGTTCATCAATAGTCTCCTTCGCAAATGCAAGTCCTCTTTGCTTGAATATGTAGAATGCTTAAGAGCAACAAACCATCCAACATGTGCAGTGCTCAACTGAACATAGCTTTGTCACAGACCTAAACACTGTCCATCACTGCTTACCTGTTATTGTTCCCCCTACTCACAATTTTGGCAGCACTTTCCAGGGCAAAAGCCTGTGCTGACTCTGGAGTTAGCATGAGCAAGGGATTCTTCCCCCAGAAAATGTCTGGAATGGCCATTCTGCTCATCTACATAAGCAGTGCTCAGTCACTCACCAGAAGGCTGGAAAATAGCCCTTAGCTCAGCTTATTTGATGACAGAAAGCACCAAGAGGGTCAGACCAGACAATTAGGACAGTATCCTTTTATTTCTCAGCCTGTTATATAAATAAAATAGAATTCTATCTGCTTTCCCATAGGATATTGTCAGGAGGCTTCTGGATTTCATTATTCCAAGCTGTTTGATGCATGGAATCAGCCAGTACATTCTCTCCTGCCATCCTCCACAGCCATCTCTATTTCTAACCCTGCTATCAAGATATGCATTATCAAAAATGAAGACTCAGGGAGTAGCAAAAGGGAGGAAATTCTGATGTGACTGGACAGGAAATTTTGGTAAGAGAAAATCTAATCAATCTTTTGAAAGGTATAACTACAGGTAGAGATAAGCTTAGTGGTAGAGTAGTATAAAGATGTGTAATTTCTCACACATTTACAAAACACTCTCCAGAACTGCTGCAAGGATTGAGCCACTCTGGTGCCATGAAAACACAAAAACTTGCCATGAGGTTCAAGTTGCTTGGGGCTGTGTTTATGCCAGTCTTTTCCCAAAGGATGGGTTTCAGCTCTTCAGGAATCCTGACTAAATTCAGTCACAAAGCCTACAATGAAGTCAAAGTAACCAGAGTGCTGAAAACTGCCACAAGTGCAGAAATATCCCTGTTATTCCATGAACTGCTGCTCTGCTTGCTGGCTCTCCATCATATTCTAGAGCCACTTCCATTTTGCACAAAGTAGAAGTGGGTGATGAACCTTGCAAACCTCTGGAAACCTCACACTCCAGACTTTGCATCTGCCCCAAGGATCTGCTGCTGCTCTTTTAATCTGTTCAATAACCAAGGCATGCGAGAGGTTTCATCAAATAGGAGGATTTGTATCTGTTTGCCTCATGTGCCCAAACGTGCCCCAGGGGCAAGAGTGGACATGTAACTTTGGGTCTCACTGAACCCCTCAGCTGGATCAATCTGCATGGCAGGAACTTGCCTTTAGAACAGATACTCTTTCAAAACAGTAATTCAGGGATACACAGTCAGCTTTACTAGGATAATTCCTTTTCTTCCATCACATTTGTACTGGGCACAGTATTGATTCAAGCCCATTATTTTCAAGCATCATTAAGCGTAAAATGAAGAGTGGTAAATTATTATTTTAATGTAAATATAATAACATAAAGTTACTTTTAAAGTAATTAGATTCTCAGCTTTGAGAGTATGGAGTGTCTTTTTCCCATAAAGTTCATGCAATGCTGACAGTAGTGAGGTTTGAGGTGTGCCAAGGTGGACTGACTGCTGCTTGTCTTGTCAACAGGGGGTAGTTGTCTTCAAGACTTCTGCTTCATCACTACTCAAAAGGACCATGGGATTGCTCAGAGGAGAGAGCAGCAGGCAAGATCTTGACTATAGTATTGGTTGAAGTGCCACTGCCACAACTAACAGCCCCCAAGAATGTACTTTAATATTTGTGCAGTTCCCTTTCCCTCTCCCTCTCCTGGCACAAGTAACATGGAAACATGCTTCTACAGTGGTGTTCTCAAGGCTTTAAACCCCATTCCCTGATTAACACAGAACTGATAACAGCCCCCAAGAATGTAGCTTAATATTTGTGCAATTCCCTTTCCCTCTCCTGGCACAAGTAACATGGAAACATGCTTCTACAGTGGTGTTCTTAAGGCTTTAAACCCCACTCCCTGCTTAGCACAAAACTGATTATTACAACCCTTCTTAGAACAGCTTTGTAACAGGAAATCATACTTCCATGTGCCTCAGTTTACCAAAATCAGCTCTTCAGTGGTTGGGACCCTCTAAAACCTTTGCATACAGCACTCTGCTTCTCAGACACATCAAGTTTAATGTATTTCTGCTCATGAACTGCTCTTCACACACCCCTATGCACAGAAATCCTAGAAAGAACCTTGCATTCTTCTGAATGTCACAGTAAGAGGTGCGAGCACAAGGGAGACTTTCCCAACAAAATCTAGACAGCTCTTCACTCCAATAATTTTCAGGTCCTTGGATGCCACAGTGGGAGAGAGGCAGTGACCAGGTATGCAGAAGCCAGACTGCTTCAGTGTAAGTGTACACCAATATATATAATAATAAGACTCTTGAGTTTAGGTTGCTGATGTCACCAAGCGCTGCTGCTGAAGTAATCCTGCTTTCCCATACCCTTAAAGAGGAGGAGAGCATCAGTCAAATGGGGGACAGGAAAGTATAAAATTCATTGCTGTAAATCTCTCCAGAGCAGAACAGCTTGTGAAAAGCTAGGAGCTGTCCAGGTAGGAGCTGCTGTTATAGAAATGCAAGGTATTATTAAAAAGATCTTACTGGTTAGATGTGGGGAGTCAGGACACTGAATTTAGTTCTTCCTTTCTCTGCTCAAATTATTGTAAACATCTTTCTGGATCTGAGCTTTAAATTAACTGCTTCTGTTGTAACAGAATGATTTATACAAGGGTTAATTCTTCTCATTGGTCTGCTATGATGATTAAGTACTAAAGTCATGACCAATAAGCCTAGGATTAAGATTTAAATATCACTGCCTGGGAAGAGAAGACATCAAAGGATGGCTGAATGGATGTACGTGAATACTGAAGTGCGGTTCTAATGAAGATGAGGCAGTGGCAGACAGGCAGTGCTTAGGACATGGTATGGAGTGGGATCACAGTGCAGACCAGAGGGGAGCATGTGCCAGTTAGCTTAAAATGAGGCTGAAGAAAGCTTGAGCTGCAATCTCTGTTTCTGTAAGTACAGCTAAGAAGAAACAAGTGAGGTTGCATGTGAGCTAGAATTTCATTTGTTTAGAGTCACTCAAGACTAGTTAATACACTTCACCTTTGAGGAGGTGTTTAATCATCAACAACCCCCCCGAGAACCTACATAGAGAGGTTTCCCCATAGTTTAGGCACATCCATCTTGCAGTCTTGCTGCCTTACAGATTGAAAGAGCTATTACCAAGCAGCTGATTGAGAGAAATAGGACAGGTCCTGAAGTCCATAATTTGCCCAAAATCCACAAGATATCGCTGCAGTGTATTTGCTTGTACCTGGTCCCTGGATGGAGACTTCTGAGTTTGTTAGAGTCCAGAATATCCCTAAACCTAATCACAGAAAATCCTCCACCTATGCTTTCACAATTAATTTAATTCACAAGGAGTAATTTCTGAAGTGGATGATTCAACCTATCTTACAAATCTAGGAGGGTATTTACCCAGGGCTCCCTTTTTCCTCAACAGAAGGGATTCAGAGCTTAGGAGGAGACTAATTGCTTGAAGTCCCTGTACTTTGCAGCCAATTTTTCACTTGGAACTTAGTTAAGGTTTTAACTGGCCCTTGAGCTTAATGGGAAAGTGTGGTATTTACCACTTTCATGCATGTTCCACCTATGGAGGCTAAAGGAACCTCATTACTGAATTTCAGATATGTAACCATGTAATATTTGTCAGTCATGTCAGGAAAGAAAATTGGGATGGAGTTGGTCAAGTTGTAGTGGTTTGTGGAAAAGTGAGAGGAGAGAGATGTTTGCTATGTAGCACAGCCTAACGCATAAGAACTAACCTGTGACCATCATATCAACATTGCTCAGAGCCTGTCCAGGGTCTTGCCAAATCCTCAGGAATCAACTTTGTCGAACTCCGTGTGCTGAAGGCTCTTCCTTTACCATCTAACTCAGTATCATAGCAGCACCTGCAGACTGCAAAGCCACTTGCTGTAAACCCTCTGGGACAAATCCCATCTGGTACAGAGGTATCCTGGACTGTGACTATAGTTATCTTAATCTTTGAATGGAGGTCACTCTCACCTTCCCACACAGAGAAGAGGACCTTCTCAGCCTTGTGGCTCTGCCCTGTACTGAAGGTGCTGTTCATAAGAAGGTTTCTAAGGGATTAGGATTCAATTTTTCACTGGCAAATGCATCTTTTCCTGGACACATGACCATTGGGAAGCTCTTACCAACAAGACCACCACAGTCCTATCACTTGGTAATTCCAAAAGTCAAAGTATTACTTCCTCAGAGAGATCTTTCTTAGCCAGAGATAAAATATCAAGTTGCAATGAAGGATGGCAAATTACTTGCATTAATATTTGCAAAGTGCCTGAAAATTTTGAACAGCTCTGTAAGTTCAAGTGAATGAATATTTATTATGATCTAGAAGAAGAGATAAATGCCACTGCAGACCAGGGCACTACACAGTCCCACGTCTTCTTCACTGCCAAGTGCCATACTCATTTGGGCAGTGAATAACCAAGTGGATTTGCACACACTGATCATTTTGCTGAGGGTGGTGACTTTCCTTTAGTACTAAGTGGGATGGTTCCAGTCGAAGGACAGAAAGATGTTAAGGAGAAAGAGAGCATGGTTTCGTGGTGTTATTTGCTGGGGCTTGTTAATGCATTTAATACAGGAAGCCAATATGAGCCTTTGATGTAGCAAACAATGGCAGGATAGCCGAATTTTGTACAGGAGGTGGTGTGATGGCTGGTACCGGCACTTTGGGCCTTCCAGATGAATTGGAAGAGCCTGAACCAGGAAAGCCACAGAGGAAACAAACACATCTTTACAAATGTGCTGGGCCCCGCACTGCAAGAAGGATGTTGAGGGGCTGCAGTGGGTCCAAAGGAGAGCACTGAGACTGGGGAGGGGCTGGAGGGAAAGTCATATGAGGACAGGCTGAGGGAGCTGGGGGTGCTCAGCCTGGAGAAGAGGAGACTCAGAGGGGACCTTATCCCTCCCTACAACTACCTAAAAGGAAGTTGCAGTCAGGTGGGGATCAGTCTCTTCTCCCAGGCAGCTAGTGACAGGACAAGAGGGCATGGCCTGAAGCTGCACCAGGTTGGATATGAGGGGGCACTTCCTCATGGAAAGGGTGATTGGACGCTGGAATGGATTTGCCCAGAGAGATGATGGGGTCACCATCCCTGGAGGTCTATAAGAAAAGACTGGATGTGGCACTTGGTGGCATGGTTTAGCTGGTGTGGTGTTAGGTCATAGGCTGGACTTGATGATCTCAAGAGGTCTTTTCCAGCCTCAATGATTCTGTGATGATTCTGCGATGCTGGGCAAAGAACTGCAGGAGAGGGTAGGATTCAAGGAGGAGAGTAACCTGAAGGTGGTGCCAAATATGTTTGACAGTGAAGAAGGCAACAACCAGATTGAGCGCAGATCCTTAGGGAGGAGTGAGAGCTGTGAGTACACACAGACCAAGGCAAATAAGCCCTGCTCTTTGTTCAGATGCTAGCTTGCTGCAAAGCTCTTGACAGGAGAAAGACGTATGATCAGCCTTCCATTTCACCTCTGCAGACATCGTTCTTCCCATCTGCAGCACGACAGAAATTAATATTCCCCTCTGGCTGGGAAGCGAGTGTTTGATTGCAGGATGATGCTACAGGAATGCAGAGTGGGCTGCTATGAACAAAGTGCATGTGTTTGTTTTCTTAGTGACATAATTTCCCAGGGCAAGGCAGAGGAGAGTGGGCTGGGTGAGACATATGATGCAGAGCATAACAGACACATTTTCACACCAGACCAAGGCTGCTGCCACATTGTGCTAACTGCTGACCCACAGGAGAGTGTTCCAGATGCCCAGGGGTACAAGGGTGTTTCACTTCCCTTGCCCTTCTCCACAAGTGTCCCTCTTCAGTAACTGTTCTTCCCAGAGATCCTCCACCTACCCTGGCTGCTGGAGGATGAACAGAGCTTAAAAAGATGCATGATGAAGAGTTCATAAATTCTTCATTGCTAGGAAATCATTTCACTGACTCCATAAAACATAGTTTGAAGAGCATGAATGACCCTCTCCACATCTCTGCACTCAAAGGTGACATCAAAGATTTCATGCATCAGATACTTCTTTTAGCCCAGAGCAGAACCCTGTGTCATCCAAGGGGAAGAACAATTTAGGTGCTATAATATTGCATTTTAACTATGGGATCATCAAAGAGACTGAGACAGTTCACAGATACACTGCGCTCCAGGGGAAGGCTCCTCAAGGGAGCCTTTCCACAATCTTCCAGTATCTTCTGTACATGAGGTCCCAACATCTCCCCTCTTGAACTGCCGTACTTTCAGAATTTTCTTAGCTGGGGAAATTCTATGGCTTCTTCCTCCCCATCCTCCTCCCATCTATGCAGAGGATGCTTCATCACCAGACAAGGGCACTATGAGAAGAAACCTCTGACAAGCACCCAGGCTCTTGGCATCCTCAAGTGCTTTCTGGCAGAACAGAGAAGCTACACTTATTTAGATTCATGTCATTAAGGACAGCTCTAGGTGCCTTTTCCATCTGTTAAAAACACAGATCTGCTGGAGCAGAGCGGCCTCTGCAGCAGGGAAGTGGCTGGATCAGCAGCACAGGGATATGGGACATGAGGAGGGAGAGGAACCAGAAGAAAACTTGTCTTACCAAAAGGTGAAACTCTGAATCAATAACCTTCGCTCTCCACTCCTAATCAATACTTCCCTCCCCAAAGACATCACCTCACATTATTTAGTTTGTTTTTCAAGCTTTTCAGTGAATTCCCAGCTCCTGCCTGACTCTTAACAGGAATTGCAGTGGTTTTCAGCCTCAAGGGGCTTCACTCTGTGGCAGAGAGCTGGCTCTAGAAGACAAGCTAATTCCCTGCAGCACCTGTCGAAGGAACGTGTCGGCAGCCGTTACGCTCCTCTTCAGCGAGCAACTGAGCCATGCCTTTACTCCTGCCAAAAGGCTTCATGGAGATTTATAGCAGGGCTCAGATAAATGGAGGTGAGTGGTTTTATTATCTATCTGAAGCCATGCAAATGGAGAGTGTGGGTTATGAGGTGAGGGAGAAAGGCCTCATTCAGTAAGACAGCAGAGTCAATTCGGGAAGTAAATAAAATGTTGGCACCGTCCCTTGTAGATAGAGCGAGGAAGGGGGAGGACTATTGCCACCTGTGAACATGGTTTCCAGAACTGACAATGAAAGGCTCCAGGGAAATGTAATTACAGAAGTGTGTTTAATGAGCAGAATTCTCATCAGGCCAAAAGAAGGTCTTTCATTAAAATATGATGGGAAATGGCAAGACACGGTTTAACCCTTGGAGCTCGTCTGATTATGGTTACAATTTCTGCTGAAGTTAGTGAGGCTCACATCAAAAAACAAACAACCAGACTCAAAAAAATCAAAGCAGTCAGACTCTAAGGAACCAGAGACCCCATGGGGAAAAAAAAATTCTGCTCGGGACTCAGACCTTGGTGTGTGACAGGATCACACCCTCCAAAGGCAAAGGCCAATAAATAAATTGCCAGCTGAGTGGACACACTAATGATTAACTCATATTAATGTAGTTAGTGTTGAAACTATTAGCAAAAATGCTCAGAATCTCTTAATCTGACTCTTTTAAAAGGGAATCCCTGGAGCCAGGTGTGAATTTGCTTTGCAAGTTAGGAGGATTTGGCTTATAGATAATAAAGCTAAAATCATATCTAATCCATCCCTCCTCCTTAAGGCAGGAACGGTACATTTAAGCCCATCCCACTGAAAACTTAGTGATGGAGCATCTTCACCTTCCCCAGTTCTTCATTATCCTTACCGTTACAAAACTTTTTCCTGATCTCAATCTCCTTCATTATCTACTTCTTGCCCTATACACCTTGGGCATAGAGACTTGTACCTCCATTACATTCTGCAACAAGAGTCACTTCTATTTTCAGATTCCTTCAGGTTGAGAAACCCCAGTTCTATGCATCTTCCTTTTTGCCACTGTCCCAAAAGAGAAAAAAAGTAATTTAGAGGAGCCTGGTCATTTATATACAAAATTTCTTTTCACAGTCAGTGGTAAATGAAGAGCAGTAGGAACGGATTGATCTGTATCTTTATGGCTTGATTTCAGTCTCCGCTCTAACATGGCTTCACTGAACTCCATAAAATTTGACCACAGAGTATTGGCCTGTGTCTCTTTACTCATTTGATGTCCTTGTGTTCTCACATACCAGTGTAATCAAGTTTGGTCACAATGGACTCAGATCTGGGGAACTTTCAGTACTTCAGAGCTGCTGCTCCCCATGTTTGCTGCTACTGCATCTGTCTTAGCTCAGCCTTTAAGGCAGATGTCAGAAATAAGGTTGAGCAGATATGGGCTTGGCTCAGCACTTGCCTGCTGGGCACTATCTGAACTCCAGTATTTGATCACTTAGCAACACAAAGCAAACAGATATTACTGGTGCACAATCAAACCTGGTTTAACCATTTGCAATGAATTGCTAACAAAAGCAATCTGCTGACAGAATGGAACTCTGCTCATCACTAATTGCATTTCTCACGAGCATTGTTGAATGTTCAGCTACAAAGAAGCCTGCATTATTCTCGCTTTTCCTTTATTCTGTTCTATTTGACCTATTTTCTCATTCTTTTTCCCTCCCTTTGCATGTATCTACTAGAAGATTTTAATCTACACAGGCAAGAGTAAAAATCCTCAGATGCAAAAAAAGATTTAAATAAACCCCAGGATCCTTTCAGTTTATGAAAAGGTAACAATATTTTGAAATACCACAAAGCTTCAGAGCTAGTAGTCTATATTTTACAAGCTAATCGTGTCTCTGTGAGCAAATCTACAACCACACTTGCCTGCCTGCTTTTCTGCTGAGACTAATAAAAGAAAACCCACCCAAGGTGGAGTGGAAATTCTAGCAAGAAGAGATTCTGTGTATTGATTTGTGTAGGCTTACTGAAGCACTGATATTTTTAATTACTCTCCCCAAGCTGACCTGATTCATTGTGATTAGCTAGGCTGCCCAGGGAGATGGTGAGTCGCTGTCCCTGGAAGTGTTCAAGAAAAAGACTGGATGAGACAGTGCCATGGTCTAGTTGATTGGATAGGGCTGGGTGATAGGTTGGACAGGATGAGCTTGGAGGTCTCTTCCAACCTGGTTGATTCTATGATTTTATGATCTGACAGTGTGGAGCAGGGACTTCCAACTCCAGGAAGCATCACCCAACATGATTTGTCATCTTGAGGCTGGCACTGGTGCAGCCATCTTCCACAATACGACTAATAGCTATGCAAAGGAGGTAGTGACACCAAGGAATTAATTTACTTATATGAATTATTGCTGTAAAGAAACTCCTACACTGCTGAGGACCTGATATGAGAACCAGAAGCATAATGACAGCTTCTCTCTTACTCCCCAAGGGTGCCATGTCTGCATGCCCAGCACTCACACTACTGTTTCTGCAATGAAAGCACAACCCTGGATTGTCATTTGCCAGCAGCTGTCTTATATGGATATGCTTGGCTTGATCACTTGTACAGTCAACCTAAGAATAGCTTCCTCTCTAACATCTGATTTATCTTAAAGACTAAAAATAAAACTATCAGAGCCTGGATATAAAAGAGCAAACTGCTGAACACTGCACTGCATGCATCTATGTTTAATGAAGGAAAATTTCACTTTACAAGGGGCACAAGTTATTTGTGTCAACCGTATTTGGCCTCAAGATCAGTATCTAAGCTGCCACTTCTTGGTCTGACAGCTAAATGACTTTTTGCATTACAGAGCGCTTCAGTGCTCTGATCTTCCGAGGCAGTTCAGCTTTTATCATGAGCCCAGTCCATGACTACTTTAACTCCTCAGACAATTCCCAAGGAGGATGCAGGTGCCATCACAGCCAGGACCATGCTCAGCCAGCTTTTTGGAGTGAAGCACACAGCTCTGGGTAAGTGTTTGGCCATGCCCTTGACCCTGGTGTCAATATATCTTGGCTGGTGTTAGGTGTACCTTGAGACTCCTGGGACCGTATCAGACAGCCTAAGAAAGATGTTTTGCTTAGATATACAAAGGTCATGATGTTTCCTTTCAAGAGCAGTGTGGACAGTCCAATTTAGGCTTTCCAGTCTGTTTCCCTGCACTGCCAGTGGAGACAAGTAGTGACAATAGTTAGCCCAAATGCCTGGAATACAGACTATAAATAGCACTCTGCATTCAATAAGCATTTCTCTTGTATTGAATCCCCACAGGACATGGTGCCACTTACAAAATAGATTATTTTTTTTCCTTTTCAGAAACAACTAAATGAATAATCCTGAAAAAGAAAATCAAAGGAAAATCAAATATGATGAGCATTTTGCAGCAGATAATCCAGCCGAAGGATTCATTAAACAAGAGGAAATACTGACATCAAAATAACTTGATCATTTTGTATTTTGGCACACACAACAGACCTGTCTCTGCTCTGCCACATCACCTCTCACCTTAATAAGGTATTTTTCATTATTTAAACAAAAAACATAGAGTGTGCTGAAGACAGATATGAATTAGCACACGTACTGATCAATGTGATTAAAGCCAAACCTTCAACCAATTGCTAGGGGCTGCAGCACAAAAATCTGAGTGTTCAGGGCAGAGGACGGATATCAGTGCCCGGCTCCTAATACAATCTGGTCCTACAATGTATTCTATGACAGCAATTACATCAGAAGTGGATGAGAACCCTAAAGGACAGCCAGCAATGCAAGATAGTGATGCAAGACAGCCCAACATCAGTTCAAGATATAATGTTATAAGACAGATTTGGAAATGTATTTGTCCTCAGACTATAGCAGAAAGGAACCTGATACTTTAGGGTCTGATGCTCAAGACTTGTTGTCAGCAGGAAGAGGTCCTCACACCTGTGATAGCTTGCAACCAAGGCAATCCATCCACTTTTTCCCCCATCAAGCCACACTTCTCATCTTACACATCCTCAGGATAACTCTCGTACACATTTGCCACCCTTGATCAGAACCAATAAGCCTGTCAAGGGTGGGAGAAGGGAAGCCTCATCATCTCCACTTCATGCTCAAGGCACTAAGCCATCAGAGAGTGATTTTACAGGTGTCACATGAGGTGTGTGTGTGTCAACGCTGGAACCTAGGTGTACTTCTGAGTCCCAGCCTCATGTCCATCGAAAGAGTCTGGTTGCCCCTCTTGAAATGTTATTTAACGGCTGAACTGGGCTTGATTTTAGTTGGTAATTCCTCCCCCATTCTTTCTCTTTCTCTCATCTTAATTACATTTGATTTTTCTTCAGAAGAGAATTCTTTTTCTATGGTCATATTTTTATGGGAATTTTAATGAGTCACTTGGCATGACATTAATCACTGAAGATTTAAAGTGTCTTCAAATTGTATTTTCCTTCCTCTTGAATGCCAGCAACACATTTTTGTTTACAGTGAAATGCTAGGGAAAAAAAAAAACCCTTCTGCCTATTTTCCTCAGTGCTAATTGGGGGTTTATTACTGCTTCATTTGCTTACAATTGAATCAAACAAAAACCTCCATCTCTTTTTCATGGTGCTGCTAATTGAATTGAGTGGGTTATAATGATATTACTATATGTACATAAATGAACATTCTTAAAATAAATAAATGAACATTAAAAATATTCCTCTAAGGACAGAGACTAAGTAGTTAGCTGTATACTTTTCGGAAGCAGATTATATCGCTACTCTCAAATAAATGTGCACAGCTCATTTCTGCACGCAGACTAACACAGAAATCAACCAGACAGCACTGTTAGAACGGCCCAGGGACAGAATTTTCCAGAGAACCAAGGAGAATGGAACATCTATTTGCAAGGGAATTCTGCTGGCTTTTTGGTGCATAACTTCCTTGAATTGTAGGGAACAGTGCAGACATCAGTGCCTGCTGGATGCAGCACTCCATTTGACATTACACGTGGCTGACCTGAAGAGATGCAGAAGGTTCCAGAGGCTTTAGCTCACCGTTTCAACACTTTTCCATTTGTTATAATTTTTTGTTTTGCAAAAAGTTGCTATATAAATCAGCCAATATTAAAAAAAAAAAAAAAACACATTTGTTGCATCTGGTGATCACTTCTGCAGACTGTTGTATATGGGTTTTATTAACGTAGCCTCAAAAGAGCATCTTTCTTCTTTCTCTACATCAAGATCAACCATTGATGCTGATGTCCCAGGATCCACTTTAGAATGTTAGCTTTTTTTTAATTTTGGAGGTGCTGGTGGTGTCTGCTTTTGGTTTGTTTTATTTTCAGGGGTTGGGGGGCATTTTATTTCTTCTGATCTGCAAACTTTCTTCAGCTAATGTGTTCTTCTGAATTCATGGCGATTATTTAATCCCTACCCAACTCTATTCTTGATTGGATTACTTTACACAGCTACATTAGAGCAGGCATCTGATAATTAGATCACCCCCTTATGAGTGAGAAATGGTGCCCATGTTCAGCTTTTTGTTTTGTATAACACTTCTTGTAGTAAACTTATTTTTTCAACTATAACTGCACTGCAACTATTTCATGGACAGTCAAAGTCCATGCCAAAGTCTGCACTCCTATCATCTCTTTTAACCCCTAGGGACTCCAATAATGGCAAGAGGAATACTTGAAGTATACAACCATGCACATTAAACTGAAGAGGAAGCAGACACCTGAAGAAAAGTCAAAGGAGAAAAAAATTGTGAATGGATTGCAGAAAATGAATGGGTTGGAGAAAATGAATTGTATATATTTATTTTCTGTTTCTCATCATAAAAGAATTTAAATCAACTGAAAAAAACAAGTGAAACCACATTTTCAGAAAGCTCATCACTACAGTGCCACCACATTGCCACAGGACATAACAGTAATTGAATGTGTGAAACTGTCCGTGGGAGGTTTACACACATTTGCAGAAGATACCTGAATCTGGTAAGCACAATGACCTTGATCAAATTTTTGACTCAGTCAAGTTATTGACTGCTAGACACCAGGAGGGAAGGACTCTCTTGGCATTGTCTATGTTTGAAATACCCTTTCTCTGAACTTCCCTGGGGCCATAAGCCAGGAAGCCCTTCACTGTGGTAGTTCTTAGATGCACTCTCATGTAGCCTTTATCCTTAAACACAGCAAAAGAAAGGCACTCTTTTGAAGTTTATGTAAATGCAGAGGTTCTAGGTTAGCTATTTAATGCTGGACTCATCGGGCATTGAGTGTTGGGTTGGGTTTGTTGGGTGTGTTTGTTTGTTAGTTTTTGTTTTGATTTTTGTGTGGTTGTTGTTTCTTTGTGTGTGTGGTTTGTTTGCTTGTTTGTTTTTTAATGGTGCAGCGTATTTGTCAAAATGCACCTTGAATATAAATGGAAAAGTCTTCTTAAATAAATTACAAGAGGATTAGCTTCCTTGAGCCTGTTTGCAATTTACTATGGAATTGCTAGCAGAGCAAACATATTGGTGACACCTTACATTTCCCAGGAACAGTGATCTAAATAAGATGCAGTACAGTACATCACTGAATTTTTATGTGCTTACCTGTAGCTGCATAATAAAGCATGAGTTACAACATGGGTGTCCTTACATACAGTGGTTAATAGTAACTCATGTCAATTTTAATAACATGCTGCATAAAATGATGCTGCTTGAATGTTTTTAAAAATAGAGTATGTTTAACCCAATGTTCATATATTAATCCCCTAGAAGCTTGACACTAACTTATTACTAGCTCCTTTTGCCTTGGGTGCATACACAGATTGTTGTTTTGTTATTGGAAGGCTGCTCATCATAAGTGCAGTACTGCAGGCATTAAGACTTTGTTATATCTTCATTGAAACATTCATTTAAAAGCAATTATGCACATCTATAGTTCAGAGTAGTTGTGAGAAGCGAAGCAGTTATGCTGCAGGATAAAGGCTGGCACATCCTTTTGTCCTGACTTCATCCTGCCTAACAGTAGGCACCTAAATACCTCTGCTTGGGGAGCAGCTGTGATGCCTCTGTTGCTGGTGGTAAGATCTGGATGCAATCAGCTTGTTCATACCTTAGCCAGACTGCATTGCCCGTAGAAAATACTTTATTGTCCCTACTGACTGAGAGGGAAAAACAGAGAAAGTGGGGAGGAGTAGATTCTACACTCTCAAGGCTTTGCTTCATTAATGTAAAGGCTGCTACTTTGGAGCACCATAAGCTGGTCTAGCAACTGCTGACAGGCTAACCTAATGAAAACTAGGTTCTCTGCATGAGCTTCCACTGGACCATGCATACAAACTTTCGTTTTAGAACTTGGATAATGAATCACAGGATCACAGATATGTTTGGTTGGAAGAGATCTGCAAGACCATCTAGTCCAACCTCCAACCTAGCACTGCAAGGTCAATGCTAAACCGTGTCCCTAAGTGCCAGGTGCATGCACCATATAAATACCTTCAAGAATGGTGACTCCACCACTGCTCTGGGCAAATTATTCCAAGGAAAGGTCAGAACAGGATTCCTGTTTTTTCCAATGTCTAATTATTTATTAAAATTATTATTTGGTTTGTTGTTATTGTTGTTGTTGATGATGATAATGTTTTTGTTATTATGATGATGTTAGAGAATTCTATATTAGTTTAGATTGGAAAAGACCTTTAAGATCAAGTCAAAACATTAACTTAACACTGCTAGATTACTACTAAACCACATCCCTAAGCACCACATCCACATATCTCTTAAATACCTCTGGGCATGGTGATTCCACCACTTGCCTGTGCAGCCTATTCTAGTGCTTTACAATCCTTTTTGTGATTAAACTTTTAACCTTAATCTTCCCTGGTGGAAATTTTTTTGCAATGAGCAAACATGAATGGAAAACCATAGGCAGAACTTTGTACAGCATAAACATGACTTTTTCAAAGGGCTTCCTTTCAAAGTGGACTCATGCTAATGAAATCCTCTGTACTTCTGGAAAAAAAATAAAAGGAAACAAATTTTCTATAAGTAGAAAAGATCACCTGAAAAGGCCATAGGAACATTCCTTGTGGTAAAGGGCATAGCAAGGTATATTGAGTGGGAACAAGTCAATGAAGTTCATGTTGGAAATACAATGCAAGGCCAAATGGTTCCATTAAGTATTTCAAGTAGTTTGCTAGCTTACTTTCCCATATTAAAGTAATGCTATGCAGTTTGGGACATTACATGTTGGGTTCAGCCATTTGTTATGAAGGTGACACGAGGGAACCACTGAGGAAGGGTCTATGTGATCACCTAACCCTTCTGATTAACTAAATCATGGCACTAAGTGCCTCATTCAGCCTCCAAATATATGATAAAGTTGTATATATAGTATATAATCAATTGTGTAGTGTTTCTTGTTAGTCACTGAAAGTTCTGATGAATTTAAACCATTAGGTTTTTTTTTTCCTTTTCACCACCAAAACTGCCCTTTTCAGTTCCTTTGAAAACTCTGTGTCTGTAAATATGTGCATGTAGCTACAGAAACAGGCCCACCTTACTTTACTTTTATTCTCATTTTGTGTCTATTAGCAAGGGGAAGAGAGGACTGTTTAATATGCCACAAGATAGTGATGCTCTTTCTGTAAAGCTTCCATAGGTGCCATGGTCTAGCCTTGAGCTCTGTGGTGAAGGGTTGGGCTTGATGATCTGTGAGGTCTCTTCCAACCCTGATGATACTATGATACTATGATAACAGTCTCTCTTCTGGCCTTAAATGAAATTAATTCCATTTAATGGCAAACCTCCTCATTATTTTTGCAGGGCTAATATTTCCTACTGAGATTTTTTTTAATCTGACCAGTCAGGAGCTTTGCCCAAAGCATCTTGTCTCCAGAACCAGTCAAGATGGAACATAGCTAGGACTAAGTGCTCAAGGGCAAAAAATTAACTTGTAATTGAACGACAACTTACAGTCTGGACAAACCCATCTCAGGTGCTGAAATCTCTATTTCTTAGTGCTTCTGTTCACCAAAGCATCATGTTTATTCCTAAGCCTGACAAATGGGTTGTGTTACTGATATAACACGGAGCACGTGTAGAAAACCTTTATGTTGCTCCACTTACTTTCATGATAATGTTTCAACCAACAGAAAAGCAATGCACAAAAGCTATTGCGTGATGTGAAATTGTTGTTGTGTAAGGCCACAGGACAGAGCTGGTGGCACAGGTGCTGTTGTCAGGACGTCTTGGACACCAGTTGAGCAACACTTGTCATATCATATCAAAGAAAGGATGCTCTGATTAGTTTTCATTTCCCTTCACCGAGACTAAATGGCTTTATTTCTCAAAGGTGTCAAGTCTCCCCGGCTCCCGCTGACATCAGCTGGATACTCAACTGTGTCTCATTTCTGGACCTGGGAAATCACTTTACAAAACTAAATTCAAGGAACTAACCACAGAGACTGTTTCCTTAGTCTCTCTCCAACTGAAAATACTAGGCAATAACTTCTGAAATACTAGGCAATAACTTCTTCGGGAGTTCCTTTCTAGCCCATAACTGATGCAAATTAACCTGCGCATTAATCACTCCAATCTAACAGTCAGAGAGATCATCATAAAACCTATGTGCATATTTGTTCTCTGAAGTATGCAGCTCCCAGATGTTAAGTCAACCTTTTGCTGAAACCTCTGGCCTGACCAGGGGACCTGGGCTCAATTATAAACATTTGGTATGACCTGGATTAAATCAGAATGAACAGACATGTCTTGTCAGCTACCCTGATTTTTACCTCAAAATGACTGCATAAAAACACACTGTTTATTCAGACATTGGGTTCTGCTTGGGGCCATTGCAGGTGGATGGCACTATGAGGTGCCAGAAACTGCCAGGCACCTCTTTTATTTTTTTGGTTATAATTCATAGCAGAAATCAAAACCCACAGCCTTTCTAGTTCCTAGGTACTAGACACCTGCATGCAGACAGAGCTGCCTTCATTTCTTTGCTCAGACAGTAGCTAGAGAACACTTCCTCCCATGGTGCACTGCAAACAGTCTGAGGTTCAATGTAATTTCAAATCCCTCTGCGAAATATTGGTTCCAGAAAAACAATCCCTATGCCTACAGACCAAACTGAAGATGCCACTAGTGCAGTCAGAATGGTAATCACCTGCTTACTGAAGCTTAGGGCTTTGTCACCTTCCCTTCCTTCATTCCATTCCATTCTCATCTTCAAAGTATTATCCCTTACATCCAGGTAGATTTGCACCTAGGCAGCCCTTTCTGGGAACTCTGCAGATCTCCTATCCTTTCATGAAGAATGATTTCTCCTCGATTTCACTGTCTCACATGAGCCTCAACTTGTCGGCCCCTATTCTTGTATGGGACAAGCTGGTGATAAACCAGTCCCTGTGTTACCTACTCTTTATACATATCCTCTTTCATGTATTTAAACCACTGATTGTGAACATGTGGATGCAGATGCAATTGACACATGGCTTATGTAAAGTGAGTTATAGTCCACATGGCGCAGCAGCACAAAACCAGCAGCAGTTGCTCACTGTCTTTAATAAGGTACAGGCATGATATGTCAGCTCTGAATCAGAGCAAGGTGCCAAATGGCTATATGATGTGAAGGATGGTGTGCACCTCTCAAAGTCCTGCTTCTGCTCAATTAACATTCTAATGGTTAGGAGAGGGGGGTGAAAGACTTGTGGTACCAGCGAGGAGATGCATTTAGAAACCCAGAGGTGTGCTGCCAAGCTTGTGTCTTCTTGTAACTATGTGGAATCCCATTAGGCTCCTAAGTCTTTTGGGTTCAAGTGGAAATACCTCTCAGATGTCCTCCACCAAGGTGACAGGAACCCAATCATTCCATGTGGTATTAGACAAGTGCCCATGTCTGGTGTTTTAGTTCCAGTCCCATACATACCCAAGGACAATATTGCACCAATATTAAAATCACAACTAGCCCCCACAAATTCTGTTTTTCAGTTCCCTCAGAGGTCACCTACCTTGGCTTTTTCTTCTTCCCAACAAACTGAAATCTCTGGTGACACCCAAGATGGGGATCTGATGTATGTTCCACCAAATTTAGTGAGGACAGCAGTATTGTATCTCTTTTTCATTTTGTTAATGTTCTAAGTGACAAGGTTAGCTTCTGACTGCGGTGAGTTAAAAAACCTTCTGACTAATATATTTAATCATGCATTTGCCTAGCTAGGACCACATCAGACTGCTGCCCAGTACCCCAGCCTCACTAACCTGAGCCTTTTTCCTCTCTAAAGGCACTCAAACTATCTGATTCCCTCCTTTCTTGCTTCCATCTCTCACTTTTTCTCCTTAAAATCTGTGCCATATCTATAAATGCAGCTCCAGAGGTGAACCTGAAGCAAACAATCCCTGCTCAAAGCAAGTGCATTTCTATATTTAGCCACAAATGCTTCTGTTTTGCTGCAGCAGAGTGTTTTTGAAGAGCTGCACCTTCAAAGAGGTCTTCACAGAGCCACTGAGCTAGGAATTCTTGAAGGGGGGTTGTCTGCAATTCAGTGTTGTTAAACACATAACTTTTAAGCTTATAGCTGGAGGCAGAGCAGAGGGACTTTTGCATGGTTAGATCTGTTTCTTTTCTTTCTAGAAATTGAGGAGAAGGAGCACAGGGTGAAAATTTAATGCCAGAGCTAAAAAAAGCCCCAGCATCTGCCTGTAATAGCACTCTCTCTCCTTGCCGTATATCCCTGTTCAAACAAGCACTGAGACACATTGTATGCCCATTGCAATAACTGGTATCTTAATACCCCTGTCCGAGCCTTTTTTCCCCCAATAGACACAAGTATTCATGCCCACCCTGCTTACAGCAACAGAACTGTGTGCAAATGTATTCTCCTTACCTGAAACTGCCCCTGACACTTGTACTTACTGAGGCCAGACCTCATATCCACTTCTGACTGATCTCACTGCTAGCACTGCGTGAGCCTAGAGAAACTACAGATGTTAGAAGAAGCCCTCTTAATCTGTGTACCAGAAGGGACATTTTGCTGCAGTAGAATCAGCAAATTGTTCAGGTTAAAATAGGCCCCCAAGATCATTGAGTCCAACTGCTAAACTAACCGTGCCAAGTCCACCACTAAACCATGTCACTAAACACCACACCTACATGTATTTTGAACACTTCCAGGGCTGATGATTTGACAAGGATATCAAGTGTTTTAATTGTTCCGGTGCTAAACAGAAAGGACACGTATACATAGTTTGGTGCAATTCCATGACAGAGGGAAAACCTGGAAGACTTTTTCTCCATCATATATCAGTGTTTTCAGTTCATTGTCCTTGACTTTGTTAAATCATTTTTTATCTTCCATTGCCGTACTTTTATGCTTGGAACGAGGCCATATTTCTGAAATTCATGTAGATAAAGTTATTGAGTATACTTAGTGTGAGGGGAAAGCATAAAAGCAAACGATAAAAGAGGAAGGTCCGTTTATATGAGTTATGTCACTGTACTCATTCTGGAGGATGCTACCAGCTCTAGAGTATATTACACTGCTGATTGTACTTTGGCCCACTCAAGGTCATGGAGCACTTGTTCTCCTCCATCTTGTGTTGCTGCTCTGCTGAGCTGAGCAGGGGCTGTTCTACTCTGAGAGAAAAGGAATATAGCATTGAGGAGAACAGGACTGAATGCAGAAACATGTCATCGCACCAACATTTAAAACCAAATTGATTTGACTTGCAAGACAATGCTTTTACCAAAGGCAAATATATGTTAGACTAACCTGACACCTGAAACAACACAGTAACATTTTCTGTCAGCGTGGGGAAAGCAGTGAATATTGCTTCAGCAAAATATTCAACACTGTTTCCAACAGCCTCCGCTTAGACAAACTGACAAATCACAGAGTAAGTGGAGGGTCTGTGATGTAGGTGAGGAATTGTCTAAGATGCCTCACTCAAAGAGTGGTGATCAGTGTTTTTTTACTCAGACCAAGCAGCCTATCACAAGTGCAGACCACCAGAGATTCATACTGAGCCCGCTACCATTCAATATTTCTGTAAGTGATCTGGATGATAGCATTAAATGGACCCTCACCAAGTCCACTGGTGACACCAGGCCACAGGGTGAAGAGGACACATCAGAAAAAAGAGCCATGATACAAGAGAACTGGACAGGCTGGAACGATGGATAAGCAACAACTGTATGAAGTTTAACAAAGACAAGTGAAAAGCCCTCTAACTGGGATTACATAAGCAAGGAGTCCAGTGTAGGCTAGGACCTCTATAACTGAGAACATCCTTGACAAAAGGGATCTGGATGGCCTGGTGGACAACAGGCTGTGTGTCAGCAGTGTGCTTTTGTGGTGATAAAGGCAGATTGGATCCCGGACTGCATATACAGGGGCATTGTTAGCAGAGACAGGCATGTGACCATCCCACTCTATAGAGCACTTGTCAGGCCGTATCTAGACTACCTAGAGTAGCTGATTCTGGTCCCCACAACTCAAAAAAGCCACAGGCAGACTGGAGAGGTTCCAAAGGTGGGCCACAAAAATCATCAAAGAGCTGGAGACTTACTTCTTTTGTTTCTTGAAAAGAGAAGACTTCATCACAGTATTCCAGTATTTAGAGAGTGGTTATGAAGAAGGTGGAGGCTCTCTTTTAAAAGAAGCTATATGGAGAAGGCAAGGAGCTTCCTCGTGGAACAGGTTGCTTCCTTGTGCAAGAAGTAGAAGTTGCATGAGGAGCAGTTTCATCTCAGTATAAGAAACAGATTCTTTACAGTGAGAACAGCCACACCAGGATGTAGTGGGTTTTTTCAAGATGTTACTAGACAGGGTGCTAGGTAATCTCAGCTCAGCTCCCTTTGCCTCAAAAGGTGATGATCTTTTGAGGTTCCTTCCAGCCTGGGCTGTTCTATGATTCTCTGAAATGCACCAGGAGGACAGAGTCTAGCATACTGATAACATAATTCATCAGTCTCACAGAGAATTCAACTAAATAAACATCTGTGGCACCGAGTTTCATAACCAACTGCAACTCTTAAGGAGGCGTTTTCATCTCCAGGTCATTAATGCTGTTAGAAGCTGCTTTAGAACACCAACCAACCTTGTTTGCAGCAAAACTCATATGTTCTTGACTTAGAACCCACATCTTCTTTTGTCACTTTTCCCATTGAAGTTACGTATGATGCATGTAGGTATAACACTGCCAAGAAATCAGACTGGAATTAAAGTATCCACAAAATTCCTGTCAGGCTTTGAGAAAATAACTTCTCCCCTGTTTCTCCACTAAGCCTAGCAGAACTTATCTGGTATTCCATAATGCCCTACCATCTAGTTCCACCTTCAGATAGATTTACTAGATACAGTCTTTTGTATCTTGATACCACTCAATCTTTCTTGTACTCTCTACAAGTCTGGATCCTCCATTTTGTGCAAATCATCCCTTGCCCTCACACAGTAAAGGAAGGAGTTAATTCAGTGTCTATCATCCATTCAGCAGAATGGGTCTGCCTCAGTATGTCAGACTGTGCAATGAGTACTGCCATGCACATTATCCTATTGAAGGCACATTGCTGGACGGTGACTACTGATGTCTAACCTGGGATTTGGAAACATTACCCATGTATTTCACACAGATATTACTGCAATCCTTCACGGCACTATTGGTTGGTGTCCACAGCCGTACCAGTTTACAGCCCCTGGGAAGCATTTCCCAGTTATTCCTGGAGATAAATCTTTCACTTCTCAAAAACTTTCCTGTATTTCTTCCCCTAAGAGGGCACAAAGCATCATTTTTTAATGCACTAGGATGGATCAGGGTCCTGTTACAGTTTTGACAGTTTTGCCACTGCACCTTGGTTGCCCCTTTGAACAGATAACACAGACAAAACAAACAGCTGATCTATCACTGGTTGTTGCTCAGACCTGTCTTTACATGAATAGAAAGAGTAAGTTTCTATCATGTGCAGCATTATCTCTTGCCTTTCAAGTTCCAGAGACACAAAATTGCCTCCTCCACTTTGAAAACAGAGTGCTTGGAATTACCTAAAGGCCTGATATAAGGAATTTAACTAGGAATACTCCTACGATTTAAATTCCCACCTTGTTTAGATTCAGACATTAATAAATCATACATTTCTTAGCAAAATTCTACATGGAAGAAAATCTGTCTCTTCAAATCTATGGGCATCTTTTTGGATCAGAGGCAAATCTGCCTGCAGAAAAGTTTGCCTGAAACCTGCATGGCTCAAAAGCTCTCACTTGCTATGCACCTCATGCATAGAATTGCCTTCTGCTGAGAAGTACAAGGAGCACAGACTGTATCTGGTTTTAAATCGTTTGGTATTGCTTGCGTTGTTCAAAGAGATTTTTGTGACATGTCCATTTGCTCTGGAAATGATTTGTTGTTCTACTGGCTGTCATTAAGCTATTATTTGTAAAGTGTTTTGTGATGCATTGCATGAAAGCTGCTATGTAAGCTATTCTATAGGCCGTAGTGACACTTCAGGTATCAATAGGCAAAGATTAATGATGTTAATTATTCAATAAAATTGTTCCTTTCTACAGGTCCTTTGTTTAGAGGGAGAGGTGAATTAAAATGAGTGAGTGGATGCTATATGTAATAGGTGTAATCCTTCCTGCTGATGGAATATACAAGAGAAGATCGAAGAACATGAAAAATACCTCCAAGTATTATCTATCTGAATGTAGCTACTGTATGTCATGTAAATTACTCAATAAAATAGGACTGCACAGGCCACAGAGCAAAACTAATAACACATAAAATAATCCATTTGCCAAATATGGGGAGGGGAAATGGTAAGAAAACCCAACCTTTGTCATCTTTGCCGCCAACTTTAACCTACAGCAGATTTGCTGAAGTGGACTGTACTATTTTTTTACTGCAAGAACTTTCCTTAGAAGATCCATGTCTACTGAGCACTGCCTTGTTCAGAGCAATCTGCTGGAAATAGTGTTACCTCACTGAAGGGAATAAAGCTATTGAGTTGAAAAAAACTTCAAGCCATTTCCTCTCTCTGGGACGAGGATACTCTCTGCAGGACCAGCAGGATGTTTTAATGCGTAACCCTAGACAGTGCTCCAGTTCTGGAGCCCCCATTACAAGGAAGATGTGGATGTGCTGGAGCATGTCCATAGAAGGGCCATGGGGATGATCAGAGGGCTGCAGCACCTCTCCTGTGAGGACAGACTGAAAGAGTTGGGGCTGTTCAGTCTGAAGAGGAGGAGGCTCCAAGGTGACCTTATTGTGGCCTTCCAGTATCTGAAGGGGGCCTACAGAAAAGCTGGGGAGGGACTTTTTAGGCTATCAGGGAGTGACAAGACTAGGGGGAATGGAGCAAAGCTGGAGGTGGGTAGGTTCAGGCTGGACGTGAGGAGGAAGTTTTTCAGCATGAGAGTGGTGAGAGGCTGGAATGGGTTGCCCAGGGAGGTGGTTGAGGGCCCATCCCTGGAGGTGTTTAAGGCCAGGCTGGATGCGGCTGTGGCCAGCCTGGTCTAGGCTAGGGTGTCCCTGCCCATGGCAGAGTGGTTGGAGCTAGATGATCCTTGTGGTCCCTTCCAGCCCTGACTGACTCTATGGTTCTATGATTCTACAATTCTTGTGTTCATGGTCTTGTGTTCATTGACTTGGATTTTTTAATATCTGTCCAGATGTTAGGTTTCCTTCTGGGAGCTTCTGTCAACCCTGGCCTGACACCAATATGGTGCCTCCATGTTAAGTTATGTCTGTATGAGGTAAAGTCCACTTTTAGAAGTCTGTTAGCCCTGTCTTATCTTCACCTCACACCCAGTTTTATTGCTGACAACAATGTCACGTGGCACAGAATATCCCTTTGGTCAGTTGGGGTCAGCTGTCCCACCCCAGATTTTTGTGCACTCCCAGCCTTCTCACTTACAGGGCAATATGAGGAACAGTAAAAGCCTTGAGGTTGTGTAAGGACTGCTTAGCAATAGCTGAAAGTATATTATCCACAATGTTTTCATCACAAATCCAAAACATAGCTGCATACAGGTTTCTCTGGAAACATTTAACTCTATCTCACCCAAAACCAGTACAATAATGCAGATGTTTTTACATATTTAGATGATTTAGCATGAGGATCTCCATGTCTGGCACTTCATTTTTAAAAGGCTTGCCAGAAAAATTACCTTCTTTTTTTCTCCTTTTCAACGTGAAGTGATATATTGTTTCCTTGGGGAAGAGAGTAGGCATAGCTCCCACACGGAATCAACAATCTGCTTTGTGTTCCCATTCACCTGTGGCAAGGTTCTCTCCCCGTGACCTCTTTTACGACAAGTGAATCTACTCTATACATCTACCTGAATGCATGTTGTAGCGAGGTAGAGGTCAGTCTCTTCTCTCTAGTAACAAGTGATGGGATGTAAGGAAATGGGCTCAAGTTGCAGCAGGGGAGATCTAAATTGGATATTAGAAGAATTAGATGAAATGTCTTCACTGAAAGAGCTATTACACACTGGTACAGGCTCCAGTGTTGGTGGGACTTGGTTGAATCCCCATCCCAGAAGGTGTTTTAAAAATATATAGACATGGCATTTCTGGACATAGTTTAGTGGACCTGGTGGTATTGTGTTGAAAACTGGATTTGATCTTGGAGGTTTTTTCCAACCCTAATGATTCTATGATTCTGAAAGATGCATAGACGTGGTACTAAGGCACATAGTCTAGCACCAGACTTGGTAGTTAGATAACTGTTGGACTCAATGATCTTTTCCAGCCAAAGTGATTCTATGATTTTATAAAGGATGAAAAATTTCCAGAAGTAAGTGGAAGTCCCCCTTCCTGCTAGTGCTTTGCCTCAGCCAGCCAAAGTCCTCTGCAGAAGGAAGGTCCTTGTGGAAGGTCCTGATTGCACTGGCTGCTGTATCATGTCACAGACTAGATTTTGGGAGAGGGATTGAGGAGGTAAGAATGAACATTTTTCCTATCAGCCTTATATCACCCATAGTTTTCCTCTCTCCTGCTAGGTTCCCTAGGCAGTGTCAGATACACCCAAGTGGAAGCATCAGCTTGCAGCACATCTCAATCTCTTACACCTCAAAATATGCTTTCAGCAGAGACACATGTTTCCATATAGCCTGACTTCCAATTTTGCCTGTTGCTTACCCCCTGCTTCCTAAGCATGCATAAGTGTGTCTGCATTTGAGTGCTGTGGTGAGAGTGATTCATTCACATTGCTGTACTGACTAAACCCTAGACAAAACAGAACAACTTGCAGAGCTGACAAATCCAGCAAGAGCACAAAGTGAAACTCCCGCTTCCTTTCCGTAGGCTTCAGATGAGAAAAGAAAACCCTGCTTTGTAAGGTATCCAGTCTAAAGCATGACCTCTGTGTCTGTGAAGTTCCACATTTCTTGCCTTCTACTATGGCAGAAAAAAATAATAGTCGAAGATAAGGGAGGTACACAGGGATGACACAAATGATTAATTGCCAGTCTTGCTCTCCCCAGCAGCTGTGGGCTTGACTCGGATATCTCTGCTGCTCTTTGGAAACTAAGACAAGTCATATCTTGTGGCTGCAGGGCCACGGATCAAAGCATGACCTGGTTACTAATGCAACCGGATAATTATTCCCTGATGGTTAGTGTGTATTCATTATAATGTGTATCTGATGCAAAATGTTCATTTTAATTGTGTTTTCTTCTCCCTACACACACTTAACTCCCATTGACAGGGAGTTCAGAACGTACCCCCTCAGCTTTCAGGTATTAGCAAGTGTTACAAGGATTATTCTGGTTGGGGAAGGTTTTGGGTGCTCTGCAATGATGCGTCTGACTCATCCTCTATTGTAGGAAGTAGGGAGGGTTATTTTCACAGTGCTAATATGAAAAAGTGTGTGGAAAATGTAACGATTCAAAGAGGTGCCTCCTGTGGAAAAATCACTGCTAATTAGGTGGTATGTGGGTGTCATCTGGGTCTCTGTAAACTATAGGTCATGCCAATATTTGAATCCTCTGAAGATTTTAGTGCAATTAGGGAGAAATAATTAGCATTTCACCTTTCATGGGGAAACTGTGATTAACTATGAGCCAACCTTTTTAAATGATTTTCAGGTTTTCTAGAATTGCCAAGTTCCTTGCTGCTTTCAAAGCTGTGTGTGCTTAATGACAACCAGAGGGCAAGTGGAAGTCTTCTTGACTATCACAAAGGGTCTCCTCTCTAGTCCAAACAATTACTGTCGTCACCTCTTTATATTGAAACACCATCTTTACCTACCTGAGGTCTGGACCACGTTGTACTAAGTTCTGCATCTCAGTACAGGAAGACACAGTTCTCTGCCTAACCAAAATGAAAACTGGCAAGGAAAGAAGCATTAACTGTTTTCTAAAGAGTCTCAGACTCAAGACTACAGGACTGAAGCTTTCAGACTGAAGCATTCAGACTGACACTACTTCTTTTTCTGTCCAGAAATGTCAATAAATATCTTACATAGTGGATTTTAGAGAAATGAATGCCAGGATGTCACACTACTTCTTTCAAATGGAGATACACAGTGCACAGAGAAGTGATGAGTAGAGCAGGAGACAGCTATGTGAGTAAACTCTAAACCAGGTAACATAAGTACTAATTACAGTGCAGTTATAACACAATTCCCTTGGGACTCTGGAGACATCTTGCGCTAAGCGTCTTGATGCCATTTAATTAAAAGCTGTTTCAGGTATGTGCCTGAGATCTGCAGCCACACTTTTGATTGACATAGAGTCTTACTCATAATATGAAGTATTTCTGTTGTTGTTATTGATCTGCTCTTTCTATTGATTAGCTATGTGCAAACTGAACCATTCCAGCTGAGATATTTTTCAGGTCTGTTACTCCCTGCAGCAGTATTTATCCCTGTGCTTGTGTTATGGCCATTACTGTCTTGTGGTCAGGTACAGATTTCACCTCTGTTATAAAAATTCCTTAAATTTGGCAGGTTTCCTCTTCCTGTGGGAAGAGTAAAGTCAGATCATTGTCACTGAGGAACAATGTCTTCCTTTTTTTCCCTTTCATTCAAATTGACAGGAGTTTAATCTCCAAGAACATCTGTGTAGACATGCAAGGGGATCCATCCAAGGTACAGACAAGAGACCAGAGTTACCTGGTCTCACTGACAGACCCTAGAATATCAATTCCACTATAGCCACAGGGCCACATCTTAAACAAGATTCCTGTAACACCGTTGTATGTATTTTAACATATTTCAGGTAAGGATCTCCTGAAGCTCCATGGCATTGCTATGTTGCTGAGAAGCACTCATTGTGGACCCATGTAGCAGTCCCTCCACAACCTAAGGAAGAGAAGGCTCTGTCTTCTGATCTTATGTGTAAAGTCAACAAATTCCCAGGACCTATACATATCCCAAAGCAGGATGTAAACTGTTAGGCTAGATCATTCTGCAAGAAAATTACACTGCCCTGTCCATGCTGTATCATGGTTCTCCTCAGCTACAGGGAGAGCAACTACATAATTCACAGGGTCGTGTTTTCATTAGAAACATGTGCATCTGGGTTCCCAAAGGCTTTTGGTGTAATGGTGTTAAATAAGACAGAGCACAGCCTCAGTACTTTTGATTCCCTGATGTCTTCACTGCTCCTCTGGCTGACTATGGAGTGTCCTCTTAGGAGCACTCCAAGACACTTTGCTGTGTGGCATTTCAACTGCTGCCAAACATCAGAATAAGGCATGCCTTGAATCTCAGTGGGGACCGGCAGCCATCTCCTGTCCAACTCCCTCTGTAGGTACTGCAGACCATATGTTGTCCCTGGCAGGTTGCAACCAGCAACACTAAACGTAGGAGCTGGCAGTGCTCCTTCTGTTCTCCCCGAAACGCCAGAGATAGAAGAGGAATTGCCAGCCATTGACAGGCAGGAGGTTCAGCCAAGAGCCATCTGTCCATACTTCCTTTCTGCCAGTGCTGATGCTGATGCCCAGCAAGTTTCTGCAAGCCTGAAGAATGAGCTACACATAAAAAAATATACCTAGTGCTGGGAGGGAAACACAAGAAGAAGACTGTGGCTTTCACCTTTCCAAAAAGAGATATGCATGTGAGAGGAAATTAGGGAGAAGAGGAAGAACAGCACAACCACCAGCCTTGCTGGAACAGAGCAGTGTGTCACCATATGTGCATGCTTCAGGGCCTCAGGGATACTGTGCTTGGGAGGAGATATCTTCATTCAACAAATTAATAATGGCAATGCAGATAAAGACTATGGTTTAATTACTCACATTAAAATCTCAGTAGACGAGGCAAGTGATGAAGGTGATGTGACAAATTCTGCTAGCCTACCTAGTTTAGGCATCTGTTTGCCTAAAACACCCACATTGTTAGACCTCTCATCTATCTGAGCAGGCACCCATGTGCATGCCATAGTCTGGGAAAATGCTGTGGGAAGTTTTGCAGGTTATGCTGGGAAACAGCAGTCAGCTCCTGTACACTAAATCCCTTCCCAAGACAGATGCATAATGACAAGTGGGTGCCCCAGCAGCCTGAAACCCTATCTTCAATGTCAGATTGATGTACATCTCCAAATAGTCATATTTGAGAGAGCAGAAGTTTCAAACAGGTAAGCACCATTGAAGGAAAATGAAGACAAGGCAAACCAAATCACCATTAAATGTCAGAGAAGCAGTCAGTGATGGAGACATTCACAGAGCTGAGGCCAGTTCCATGGAGGATCTTTCCAACACCCATCTTCTTTTTCTCTGCTTACAGCTTCTGTGAGTTTATGAGGAAGCCTCTGAGTCATATGAGAAAGCCTCTGAGTCATATGAGATCAAAAGTGTGACAATGGGACCAAGCTGGTTGTAATTGTTTCCCAGGGACACTAGATGGAGAAACACCTTTAGGGATAGAAATCATGCAAGGGGCTGTCTCATCAGCCTTACAGGGGAAAAAAAAGGCAGCAAGTGCCCTCAGCTTACTGTTCTTGATGCTGTTGGCTTTAAGTTTTGCTTAAAAGCTTTCTGGTTTAGGATCCCATTACAGCTTTATCCAGGCCATTAGTTAATTAAGTTGTGCCACCAGAGTATGTCAAAGCTTGGATGTGTTGTTACTTACTGTCAGCTCTCTCAGGCTCCCTCCCACCTCTGTCCTTCAACCCCTCACCACTGGCACATTTAGAAAATACAATGAAAAACAAGATCCTGAGTGGATCAGAGTAGTTGTATTTTCCTTGATGAAGTTGAGCCAGCACAACTTCCCTCTTCTAAGTATATCAAATTTCTATTTCCACACAACTGTGGCGCTCACAGAGTTCAGAGACCAAAAGCGTAATCAAAAGTCATTACTATTTTTGTCCACACAAGTACACCTTTGCCTCCCCAATGACACCCCTCCTAGAGTATGAGTTACCTACAAGAGAAACTTTCAATATGGAGCAGCCAAGCCATCTGTGCAGTATCTACAGTTCTTTCTTGAGCTCTCAGATGTTTCATGGTGTCTGAGCTAGCAGAACTCACAATAGCTCAAAAAATGGAAGCAATTGAGCCAGGCTGATGTTTCTGCACATAATGAACAGAGTATTTTATCGTAGTAGCATACTAATATGGTACCCAAGAACTTTATCATATCCCGCTTAACACTGTGCTGTATGGCTGCACCAGTCTGGCTCTCTTAATTTCCATACATCACACTGTCCAGCTCCATACTGGTTTAATGGCCCTAATGTGCTTGTTGCTAGTGCTGTAGACCAGTGACTGATTCTCCCAGTGACAGTCTGATAATTAAAGTAGGAAAGAGAATTATCTTTATCTATATGTAAATTCTGCAGAAGATACTGCAGGTCTCAGAAGATTCTCTGGATGAATCCTTCAAAAGACGTGAATCAAAGTACTCTGATGCACTCGTTTCTATGTGGGAAAGAGTCACAGGGTGGAGATTCAAGACTTAGACAAAGAGATCAGGTCTGATTCTCACCATGAGCTGCACTCAAACAATTGTTTTACTGTGGAGTCAGGTGTGGAGGGTTACCAATAGCTGATCAGTATTAGAACAAGATCAGGTTACTCTGAGCAAATAAAAAATGTTACTACAGAGAAGAGTCAATACAAATGATGAGTCTTGTACCTAGCACAGGTAAAATTTTACTCTTAGTGTCAAGGGCTTGAAGGTGATCACAACATTCTACCAATTCTTAAACAAGCCTCCTCTAGCAAGAGTTTTACCTGAGGATGGACACATTCAAGCAGTGCTAAGGCATACAGTCTCATGCAATATTGGATGCAGAGTTACCCAGGCTGTGCACAAGTTCAATAAACAATCTCTGCTGCTGCTGGAAAACAAACCTTTTAACAAAATATTAGGATTTGGGGGGGGGAAAATCTCACTGACTGAAAGCTAAAGCATGCAGTGACACTATACAGATATTCACCTTGTTCCTGACAGCTGGAGATCTTGCAAGTTTGGAGCAGAACTGATGAATCTAGTAAACCTGAAGCTGATGTAGTACTCTTAGCAGGGTTCTGTTTTACTCTACAATGGGAAATAAACAGTACAGGTTGTGTTTGGACCAGTACAAAACAAGAACACTAAGGCCACTCAGAAAAGGGAAGAAACTAACTGCTTTTGACAGGGGACAACATGTATTTGGAATGCTCCCTTTCAGAATGCGTAAGGCGTTTACTTATCACATTCTCTAAGAGTGCATTTTTAGCCTCACTGATAAAATCATCTCTCTTTTCTCCTTTCTTAAGTCTTTATTGCACTTTTCCCTTATGAGGTGCAACTCAGTTTGTCATCAGCAGGATCTGAGATTCAGAGGCTTTTGCAGATAACAGACTTTACAAACTCATGAAGCCAGTAACTTGTGGCTGTAGTGCTACCACTCCTAAGACTGAAAAAAATACTCTGTGTGAGTATATTTGAGCAGGAAGAGAGATCTGGGAACACTGAGAGGCTAAGATAGAATTTGTTTGCTTTTCTCAGAAACAAGAAGTGTTTTATTATCAGATATTGGGACTATGTCAAGTAAATTGAATTACAGACATGTCAATGGAAAGGGTGTGAACTTAACTGAAAACATAGAGTAGGGAATGAAACGAAAGTTGCAAATAGCAATACAGACTCCATATCCAGCTGCTTTAAAGCTCAGTGGATGCTAGAGTTTGTATTATCTAAGTGCTATGTTCAAACTCTGTTCATAGTTTTAAAATGAAGCTGATCAGACCTAATCCACTGTTGCCTTTTCTTGTTGTCTTACCTTTCAATGTCAACTTTCAAAGTGCGGAGAGCCGCAATTGTTTCCCTTTGCTCCAACACACAAAACATAATTCCATCAGCACGAAAAAGTGTAGCAAGAGAAAGCAGAAACATCCCAGTCCCAGAACCACGGACACCAGCTTGCTCCCAGCGGTGTATGAGCTATTCAGGACCATCAAGTATCCCATCTGAGTATCTCCTCTTGCTGTTAGTTTGGTCTCATTTACACTAACCTGAATACAATCAGTTAGCTGTGTGGCACAATAAGGAAGCTGCAGATGAGAGGAGGGCAGTCCACATGACCACAGAAATGATCACAGGAAGTCACTCTTATTTCTCCGGCATGGTTCACTGTGGTCCCTGTATGGGAAGGGCAATCTCTCTGGATCATTTGAGATCTGCATGGATCAGTCTGGGATCATTTGTTCTGCCTCTCCACGGACTGGATAAGTGCAGTTCTGGTCCTAGAAGGTGGCAGTAGAATCAACTCATGAGTGGTTCCATATGGTAGACTGAAATGAGATGAAGAAGACTCAGCTTCTGTTTCTCACTCTGATGGGAAATAAACTCAGCTTCTGTGACTCTATTTCATTTTCCAATTATTGTCAACTTAAAATGTTAATGTTCTGGAGAGGGAGCTATTTTTCAGGACAGTGATACTAGTGCTCACCAGCTCCCAGTGTGTCCTCTTCCCTCCCTGGAGAGAATAGTATTTTTCTTCCAATACTTTCCCATTTTTGTTCTGATGCCACTCTTCCACTGTGTCAGTACAGCAAAGGGTAAATGATAAGTCTGGGCTACGCCAAAACATTGTGCCTTCCTTCCCTTTTGTTACTGCATGGGGCTTGGCACCACATCATTCTGAAACCCCAGAAACAGCTACTGGGACAGGGCACTGGTGGCCCAAATGGCCAGGCCCAGGAAAGGCATTAAAAAGACAGAGTTGGAAGGCTTTGCTGCATGGGTGCTACCATGCACTCACTGTGCCTGCAGTGTCTGGTCCCAGGGTCTGGCTGCAGTCTAATCTGGGACTTCTGCTAATAATTACCACAAAATGATGGGCTGTGATAGATATCTAGCCCACAAGCACCTTGATCCTCAGCATGCAAAACCTGCCTCCATAAGATGGGTTTTCTCAGGCCATTGTGCAAATCCTGACTGATCTCAGAGTGCTCTGACATTGCCCCAGCCAACCTGACCCCAAATGCTCGCTAAACAAGCACCAAATGCCCTATTTTACATTGCCTGTAACATCTCAAAACAGTGTCTGACTTCTCAATTAGTCTAAGAGAGGACTGTAAACTTGAAATCCAAACTGATGGACTGTGAAATCTGTATCACATTGTCACCCACAGCACACTTTCCCCGCTCTACACTGAGCTATAAATAGACTTTCATTATTAGCAAGCAGACAAAGGCAGCCTGGAAGATGTTCCACGCTGACACGACTCCTGGCTTACTGATTTCTTGTTTTCACCTTGATATGGGAGTGAAGATGGGGACAAGCAGGAAGAGACTACTCAACAGCAAAAGAGCTGAAATCACTTTTTACCCTAACCAGGATTATTTCTGAGTTTTGTTTGGGTTTTGTTTAGCATTTTGGTTTTCATTTTTACTTTCTCTCCCCTGGAGCCAAGACTCAGAATACATTACCCAGTGCAACAGAATGCATCACACCCGCCTCCTCTGCTAGGTCATCTGTTTAAACTCCTGGAGTCTGACTACCAACTCCCAAACATTAAAGACCTAGTATTTTCTTTCTCCCTGTTTTATTTCTGTTTAAAAAAAAATAAGGAAGTTGATCTTTGTTTTAACCACTTAGATGTTTTATGGCGGCTATTAGCTTCGGAGAAAAAAATGTAAGGAACTCAATGGAAGCATTAAAACCCTAACATGTCAGCCTCCTTCTTCACAGAGTTTGGTTTTGCAAAAAAAATAATTAAAAACTCTAACAAATCCACAATAAAAGTGACTGATTACAGCCCCTGACAAGACACAGAACCTGTGACCCTGAGGCATAAACCTGAAAATTTGTGTTCTTTAGCCATAAGACAAATATCCTTTGTGCATCTCTTTTTCAATGTCTTGTTATCCTTTAACAAAAAAAGAATCTCACATTAAGAGCTGAGACAAGGAGAATGGTTAACTTGTCCTACTCATTCATATCTTCAGTTTACATGCCAGCTCTTCTGATGCAGCAACATCTTCAATTTTCATGCCAGCTCTTCCCACGCCAGCAGCATCTAAACTGGTGCCCTATGACATGAAGCAGCTATGTTTCTGCCTGGTTCCTTGACATTTATATCAAGGTCAATTAAACAAGACATTGGCTGGCCATTATTTGTACAGCAGGGGGTTGTTCCTCAGCTAACAGAAGTGAAAAGGCTTGGCAGAAATCTCAGGAGGTTTTAGCTTTGGATCAAATAGCAGGCTGGAGTTTTAAGATAGCTGATAGTGTTCATTTGCTCTGCAAGATGGTCTTTTGTATCTTAGCTTTCTTTGAAAATGAAGCAAACCCCCAAATTCCCACAACTCGAGCATGCTCTGTCTGTGAAGAAAACCCTACTCACAGAGCTGTGTCTGAGAGCATTGTTCCATTCATGTTTCTTTCCAACAGCAGATAAGTTCGCATCTTTCCATCCCCCTTTTGAGCCCTGCTGGCCATTTCTTCCCCATGCCAGTTTTCAACTCTATAGTTTCTGCTGAGCTGCTAAAATGGTTTGTGAGACTTTACTGGAAATTGAATCTTTGGTTAAGAGAAGGAGTGGAGTAAGTTGAGCCCAAATCACTGTAACCTACCTTTGTAAAATTACACCATTTTTAGAAGCTTTGGGTTCAGTGACTCAGTCTAAGTGCAGGACCCATAAAGGACCCTGGCTAAAGCAAAGAGTACCTTGCAGCATGGGAGTAGGGAGAAGTATTTAGGGCACTGGAGGGGCTAGGAAGAAAAATGTTAGGTATTATGAGAGCCACAGCCCTGTGCAGGTTTGACTAAAGTTAAGTCTTTGATTCTTCCTGCCAGGTTGAAGCAGGAGTCACATATTTGTGTGTGACATCTTGTATAGTGTCTCAGTGAGTAGTTCAGGGAAATGAAGCTGAGATGCTATATACTTATTAAAATGTTTCTCCACAAAATCTTAGTTCAAGAAGCATAACAAACCCCAGAAGCAGCATCTAAATCTGCATTTAATTTTTGCTTATTTTGTGGTTGGAACGAGGGCTGTAGATGGAGTTTTTCATATGGTACACTTCCTGCTTTCCCACAAGTGATGAAAAGAGATTTCCTTATTTCAGAAGCTGTACAAAGCCATAATAGTAAATTTCATTTACCTAATCCTTTTTAGAAAGCCTCAAGACTAATTTAAGTTCATGTGATGCAAAGACACTTTGAAACTCCATTGTACACACTACCCAACTAATGAAATTAATATCAGGACAATAAGGAATATAACCAGAATACCAATTGTTCCTAAGTCCTAATAACAACTGGGGGGAAAAAAGAGCAGATACTAGATGTTTTAAATCTATTAAGTGTTTCTTCTTTGTGTATTGACACAGGTAATGAGTTCTACGGAAGGAATGCTACACTTGAAAGCCTTTAACACTGAAAGCTTAATTTACTGCACAATGAATAATACAGGCAACCCATTCATGGGTCGATCCGAATGGGATGAGAGAGCACCAAAGGAGCAGACAGATCATGTTAATAGGAAGCCTGAGGCTTATTTAAAAATCTATACTGTAGTTAAAATTAGAACGCAAATTGGAACTTGGCATTCTGTTGCTCAGGAAATTGGTAATGGGATACTAAAACCTTGCACTTCTCTCTGTCTGGTCCTAGTTAGAAGAGGACAAAGGCGATGGCAGTCACAATATCATATGCCATGGGGAGCCATTAAAGAAAGTGATAACATAAAGAAATAAGCATTTTCAGCTATTCACATAGTGAGGTGTGTGCTGTGATCCTTTATTATTCCAAATGCGGAAAAACATGTATCAAAATGTAGGCGCAGACATTTTTATTAGCTTCCTCAGAACTATTCCAAGGGCAAAAGATAATTTTGACTTTTGGATTTTTTCTTTAGGTGTGAGTCCACAAATATAGCTCGACCCTCAGTGGCCAGTGGTATCATCTGGATCAGATACGTCATTGAGCCTTCTGGATTAAACAGGTTCTGGCTGGGCATGTTGATATCCAGCAGCCCTACTGTTCAGAGAAATAGGTCTCAGGGTTTTTTTTCTCTTTTCCAGAGGAAAGCTATTTTTATTGCAAAGCTCACCATTATAGTTAGGTAACGTAGGACAGATTCCGAAAGCAAGCACGAGAGAGGAAGGAGAACACCGTCTTTTGGGGGGTTGATGTCTCTGAGTCAGGCCAGAACCTCTTGTCAGAGACAAATATCTCACGTCACTGTTATGGTTTTCAGGCTGTGCAACCTTAGTCCAGTGCCACCTATTTCATACACACATGTATATTGCCACCTGAACCAGAAGCTGGGAAGCAGAAAGCAAGGAGAAAATTCTGGAAAACCCAGTGTCAGAACAAAAGTACAAGGGACAGCCATCCATGTCCCACTTCAAAGGGACCAGGCCAGCTAAATCTGACCTGACAGCCTGGAGAATGAACCCGTAGGACGAGTCCAGAAGCAGATAATCAGGTGGATCTGTATACTCAAGCAAAATGTACCTGGAGATTCTAGAAAATACCCCAGGAGTTCCCTTCAAAAAAAAAATTACCAATGATTCTCAGAATAGTTGTTTTCCAGAGTCACAGGAACAATGGAGAGTCATTAAATAACTTCTTGTTATTTTAAAACACATAAAAAGAATTAAATTAAAAGAAAAAAGAAAGTGTTTTCTGAGCAAGCCCTTATGGAAATATAATGATTAAGATAAAAAAATTATAGGCTTAACTAGAGGAATAGTCACAAATTTTTTACCACTATGTGGTTTCTACTTTTTTTTTTTTTTCTTATTAAAGCCTGACATCCCTGTCTGACAGTTTAATTACTAGGGTAATGTGATGGATAAAGAGACTTGCTCTGTAGTGCCTCCCACTTACTAAACACTTGCTTGCAACCACAGCTGCAAAAAAATGTCACAGTTCCTCAAAGTGAAGGCAATAATTTCCTTAGTGTCAGTGCCCTAAACATTTATTATATGAACTGTTAAAGTAAAACCACCTTTTCAATGCTAAGGATATCTAATGAGAGTCAGAGCTATATGAGGCTCCAGATCACTGAAAGACTAAACTACTAGTCTTGAACTGCTCTTGAGCAGCCACACATGAAAGCAAATTCTTCAGCTTCACTGGACTCATTTGAGGGCATCCAAAAAAAGCACTTTAAGAATTTTGAGTGTAGGCCTACAGTGCCTACAGAAAGACTTTGCTCCAAATCAATTTTCCAGACTGTTTGATTAAAAAAATAACCAAAAAAAAAAAAAAAAAATCAAAAAAAGATGCAATAGATGTGAGAGCCCCGAAAAAAACCACATAATCAATCGAGATGACACCTGACTAGAGGCAGAAAGCCTTGAGCAATAGAACAATGTTTACTGCAGATACGATATTACATACTGTCACAAAAATTGCAAAACATTGCCAAACGTCCTTTTGATGCTGAGAGAGAAACTGGTGAATCAAACTCTGCCAAGAGATATGAAGGATTGTGTGGTGGGGCACACAAGAAAAAGAATTCCCAAAGAATCGAAACTTAGCTGTACTTACATAACTTTTTTAATATATCTCCAGAAAGAAAGGTTGATTCAGTGCATTGTCATCAGGAGGCCAATAGTCAAACAGCATTGGTAAAAGAGCAGGGAAGCCACAATGCTTCCTTCCAGTCTGGTGTACACTATTTGTGCAGCATGTGCCTTTTTGGCTATCACATCTATCAAAGATGCAGAAGGGCTTGAAAGACTACAGTGCAGGACAAGAGAAGGGATCAAAGAGGAAGAACAGCTCTGAACAATGACTAAATCTTTAGCCTCGAAAAGGAAGAGTTGTGGAGAGGCTGTAACAGAATTTTGCACAGCATGGAGTCATTACACAAGAACTAGTGAGTTCCAGATGAAATTATCAGCTAGAAGATTTACACAAAAAGGTGCTGGTTCACACAGTGCATAATTAAATCACAGCATTCATTGCAATAAGATGCTCTAGAAGCTATAAATAGGTTCAAAAAGCAATTAGACACTGCATGGAAGGAAGGACTACCAGGGTCTATTAAACTCAAAGCAGAGATACAACCTGTGGTACAGGAAAAACTCAAGCCAGAGTTTTCCTGAAGGTGGAAAAGCATGCCACAGAAGCAGAACAGTGTCAGTATGTATGTAGCTGTTCTATTTTGATGCTATGCAGCAATTTTCTATGACAACTACATGTTCTTGAGGTAAGAAGAAAATCAAATGATCAATATGAGTCTTTGGAGCCCTTTGGAGCACATGGGGTGTTAGCGCTAGATAAAAACCTCTTTCAGCAGTCCCACTGTGGCTGGATCAACCAGAATTGAGACCTGCACGCCTCCAAACAAAGCAGCAGACTGGCAGTGTGGACACCCATCTTTACGTTAGTCTTTCCTCTGAAATCTTCCCAGAATTTGTAAGCTATTGAAATCATGAGATTTGAAGGGAATAATAATAATAATAATTCCCCTCCAGACACATAAATAATCAAATGAATACAGAATAGTGAAGGAACCCATTCCTTCACATACTGTCCTGCTGAGAAGGACTATCCCACCTTAAAAATGGAATAAACAGGAAAACTGGAATATATCTTCAAGAGACACAGCTTGTTCTGTAATTACAGAAAGGAAAGGCTTGGAGGGCTCTACAAAGGGAACTGGACTGACTTAACTGATGGTGCAAGGCCATTAGTTCAAGAAGACCAAGTATCAGATCCTGCACTTGGGTCACAGCAGCACTCCTCAAGCCTGGGTTAGAGTGGTTGGAAAGCTGCCTGGAGGAAAAAGACCTAGGAGTAAGAGTTGACAGTTAGATGAATATGAGTCAGCAGTGTGCCCAGGTGGCCAAAGGCAGGAACACAGCCTGGAGAAAAGGAAGCTTAGAGAAGACCTTATCATAGAATCATCCAGGCTGGAAAGTACCTCTGAGATATCAAGCCTAGCCACTTCACCCACTCCATCAAGTCTGTCACTACACCACGTCCCTAGGCACTAGATCCACAAGCCACTTGTGAGAAGACACCAGTGCTTGTCTTGCTAAAACCTCCTTTCAAGTAGTTGTAGAGAGCAATAACATGTCTCCTCGGCCTCTTTTTTAAGTGGCCCCATTTCTCTCAGCTGATCCTCACAGGACTTGTTCTCTAGGCCCTTTGCCGGATTAGAAGCCCTTCTCTGTACCCACTTAGTAGCCACACTATTTCTAATACCAGGGTACCAGGCCTTCCTGGCCACCTGGGCAGACTGCTGGCTCATAGTGATCCACTGATCAATCACTACTCCCAGGTCCTATTCCATCACACAGCTCCCTAGCCATTCTTCCCCAAGCTTGTAGCATTGTATGAGGTCGTTGTGGTTCAGGTACGGGACCTGGCACTTGTCCTTGTTGAAGCTCATACAGTTTGACCTCAGCCTATTGGTCCAACCTATCCATGTCTCTCAGTAGAGTCTCCCTACCCTCAAGCAGATCAATACTCTCACCTAATTTTGTGTTGTCTGCACACTTGCTGAGGGTGCATTCAATCCCCTCATCCAAGTCATTGTTAAAGAAATTGAACAGGACTGGTCCCATTACTAAGCCTTTGGGAACACCACTTGTGACTGCCTACCAGGTGGATTTAACTACTAATTGACCACTACTCTTCAGGACAGGCCATTCTGCCAGTGCTTTACCCAGCAGAGAATCTAAGCCATGAGTTTTATAAGAATGCCATGAGAAACAGTACCAAAAACCTTACAGAAGTACAAGTAAACAACATCCACAACCTTTCCCTCATCTACTAGTCATCTAGTTTTTCCCTCATCTACTAGTTTTTCCCTCATCTACTGTCATCTTTCTATGACATCATGTTGTCATAGAAAGAGGTCAGGTTGATCAGACGGGACCCACCCCTCATACACCCTGACTGGGCCTGATCACCTGGTTGTCCCGTGTGTGGTTTGTAATGGCATTCACAATGATATTAACGTTGGCTATAGAAAAAATTTATTCACTGAAAGGGTTGTCAAACACTGGAACAGTCTACTCAGAGATGTGGCTGTGTGATCATCCCTGGAGGTACTCAGAAGGCATGTAGATATGATGCTTAGGGACACGGTTTCCTAACGGACTTGTCACCATTAGGTTAACAGTTGGACTTGATCTTAAAGACCTTTACCTACTGAAATGAAAGCAGAAGTATTTTACATCAAGAGCGTCTGCATTTTCCGTGAAGTTCAGAAGTGATGCACGTTTGTTTCTCTCCACGTGAGTATGAGAAAGAGTAATGAAAGGAGATGGGTCCTCTGTAGACTGTGGACACCAAAGGATGGGTTATATTGTCAATAAGGAACATAGAGTGCCAACTCCTTGCTGGGAAAGTATGGTGGATTCAAACTATGGATAATGTTGTTAAAATGAATCAGTGACGTATCAAATGGTGCTTTGGATTTGGTACTGTCTCATAGAGAGGAACTGGTGTAGAAACTAAAAAGGGAAGGTGACAGGTGAAAGGATTGTGTCTCCCTATCAGAAGAAAAAGGAAGGAGTGGAAAAAAATAAAATAAAGATAACGGACTTCCTCCTACACTCACCTCCCCAACCCCTCCCCCCCAAAAAAATTAAAAGTAGATTTCAGAAACCCAAGGAAATCATCTGTAGGGTGTCTTTGGAAAGTAATTTAAGGGATAAAGGAGGGCAGAAGAGCTGGCAGTTACAGGAAAAGCATGTATTAAAGGCACAATACCAGCCTATCTTGATACAGGGGAAGAACAGAGAGCACAGTAAGAAGCCATTATGAACTGCTTCAGGAGCTTTTCAAGAGCCTGAAAATAAACTAAGAAAAGAAAGTGACAGAAAAGGTGGGGAAAAAAGTGCGTCATTAAGGATGAGGGATAAAAACCTCAGGGAGAGCTTGGGATAAAATGGGTTACAGGTTGAAAGGAACATAAAGAGTGATACGAAAAGGTTTTACAAATGTATTAACAGTAGGGAAAAAAACACAGGAAAGTGCTGGTCTATTACTTAACAAGGAAGGAGAATAAATTGCACATGATCCAGAGAAGAACCAAGAATTCAATTCTTCCTTCTCTGCAGACTATGCTAAAAAATTAATTATGAACAGCTACTTAAAGCAATTAATTTTAAGAAGAGGACAAGAGGACTAGCTCAAACAGAAAATGAATAGATTAAAGAATATATAGATAAGATGAAACTGTTCAACTTTGTAATATATAATGGAATTCGTCAAAGGATATTGAACAAGTTCGCCAAAATAATCTGTGAACCAGAGATAATACTGAATGAGCCACAGGCATGAAAGACCCTCACAAAGACCCCTTGTAATGCCTCCTGAGTTTGACAGTATAGCAAAGGCCCATAAAATTTGCTGATGAAGTCAAGCTGAGAGGCATTGCAGGGGTCACAGAGGACACAATCAGAAACCAAAATGGTCTTGACATATTGAGGAGTTGCTCTGATAAAAACAAAATCAATAAATAAAATGGTCTGCCTAGAAAGGAGAATTCCAGTGCAAAATGAGAAATAACTGTCTAAGCAGTAAGACAAAAGAGAAGTCAAGGTGAGAGCTGACCACTAAACAGTTCACACCAATATGCTGCTGTTGCAGAAAAGACACATCTCATTCCTGACTGAATTAACATATGGAAGACATAGGAGGTAATTAGAATTATTCTCCTTTATCTTGGTGGTGAAACCTCAGCTGGAGTATTGGGCATCCCACTAAGATGTAGAAAGATTGGAGAGCATCCAGAGAATAACTGCAAGGACAGCAGGTTTAAAAATAGCCAAAATAGCCTGTGGGGAAACTGACTTTGTTTTGTTCAGGAAATGATAGTGTGAGGAAGGATGTATCAATGCTCTTCCAGCCTGTACATGTTCTGTCATGAAAGAAGCATATTTAGAAAGAGAAATTTACAGAAAAGACTGTTCACATTAGGCTGTTGGAGGATGATAATGAAGAAAGGCAGCTAAAGACCCCAATTTGGACAGCTCCTCCTGCAGGGTTTTTACTTTTCTTGCCTTCCTTCATTTCCTCCTTCCTTCTGAACTCTGAATTCCAAATTCCAAGTTCTGAATTCCTTCTGGAGTCCTGCCTTCCTTCTTTCTCTCTCATGTATGCAAACTCTATTTCTACACCTGGGAGAAAACCCTGTAAATCAAAACAGAGAAGTGAGAAAGATCTCATTTGTCTAGACACAATGTGGAGTCAGGAAGGATCTGTGGCACTTTGAAGAGATGGCTGAACACCACATTTAGAGGCAACAGAGGTGCCTCTCTACAACTCTGAATCACACAGTGAGAGCTAAGATTGTGAGATATCTGTCATCAGCATCTTCTACTGGCTTGCTCTGGATAGCTGCATTTTAAGCACAGGGATGAGGGATCCGTGTTCAACCAGCATGGTGCTTGGTTTAGATACTTTCCTAATCTTTTGGGTATTGTGTTGTATATGGCCCTGAAAAACTTGCTAAAGGGAATGCAAGGAGTCCATGGCAAGGACAAGAATGGGTAATTTTTGCTCCATGATGACCCCTTGTTCCTTGAATTCAAGTCTTGGCACTTTTTTCCTACCCTGAGGCTCAATGGATTAGTAAAATGGGGAGTAGGTAAGGAAGATTTCACTCATAAAATTGTTAGAAACAGAAACAAAAATAAGCATTCTGGGGATATTATCTAGAAATGTCATTTTTGCTCAGAAAGCAAAGAATTGTTTATTTCTGGATGTCTAGTGAACATATTTTTTATGAAGTTTGTCTGTCCTTGTTACCATCACAACTGCTGCTCCTGTCAGATTCCCTCACTTCACAGTTTCCCCCCTCCAAATTATCTACTTAAAGAGCAAGTAAAACCCATTTCCTAGTAGGATTCAGCTTGTCAGCAGAATGGCATGATTTAAATCATGTGCATGAATGGTTCTTGCAGTACTTTAAAGCTGTTTCCAGTTACTTCCTCCGTAGGATAAACCAGAGGTTACAATAACATCTGTTTTCTGAGAAATGAGAGGCAGCTTCTGACCTGAGATGCCTGCATTTGTGTCTTATCCCAGGCAATGAGCGTTACAAAGGAATATCTTCCCTGAAAAGCATATCTTTTGCTCTGGAGTATACTTAGAAAAGTAAATGTAACCAAAAAAAAGATGCCTTGAAAAGACTGTTCTGAACATTTGTTGCTGAAATAAAATTCACTCAAATTTCTGAGCCTCTGGAACACATTGGTTCATTCCTTAATAGAATCAAACTGTAGGAGATGATAAAAACATATCATCTATTGTAGCTCACCTCCTGAGAAGACATGCTTTATTAGGCATGCAAGGAGAAGAGGGGGAGTCCACTTAGAAGACTGAACCAGGACTCCTGTCTAGCAGAGATGGTTTCCACTGCTGTCACTGAATCAACACTTGCACTTGCAGTGTTGTGCTCTATGCTGTTGGTCATTTGTCACCACCACAGCTGCTCAGCTAGGCCCTGGATGATTGTCAGGATGATCCCTTTTTCCCCAGGACTTCTGCATCTGAGGCTGGGGCACTCCATCAGCAAAGAAGTGTGCCAATATCCAAGAATGACTTGATCATTCATGAATGACAAGACACTTCCATCTCAATACCAAAGTCCATCTAGCCCTGAATAAGGCAAGGAATATGTCTGCCATGGCTTACCCTTGATCCAGTTGGGTTGTGCCATCTGCAACTTCCATGGCAGTACTCAAGAACACTCAGAAGTAGGTTTGGATGTAGGTTGGAGAATGGTGTATTGTCCAGTGCTCTATGTTCATTCAGATTTACTCCTGGGATGACTGGAGCTGTTACAGTTAAGTCTTCTACAGTACTGGAAAGAGTCATAATAAATGATTGATAGATAGATAAGAGGTTAAATAACTAAGATCCACACAGCAGACTCATGGGCTGCACTTGAATGAAACAAAAGCCTTGACCAGGGTAATGAACTATCAGAAAACAATGCACGGTTCAAAACGGTGGTTGGCCAAAGTCACAATCAATGTAGAATAGCCTCATTTCTCAGTAAACAAATCCCTTTAGTAAACACTGACAATCACATCGTTTACTCAGAGAGAGCAATGAGATTCCAAACACTTGCTCAGGCAAACTCAGGCTCTTGAGCTCACAGCAGGCAAGAAAAACAAATAAATCAGGGCAAAGGAGCTGTTTCGCTCATTATACATCATACTAGTGCAACAGCACTACAGAAACTGGGAAAGTGCTTGTAAACAGAGATGAGCATATTGTGTGCGTGAGAAAACAATTCAGTGGCTCTAAAGCAGGAGGAATCTAGTAATTAATAATTAGCTCTGGGCTGTATTTTTCTTCAGAACAGGTTTTGTGTTAGTAAGTTGGGTTTAGCAGGGTTTCAGCACAGTTAACTAAATAATTGTCATGACAGCAATCTGCAGTTCTATCTGCATTCTGCAAGGCAATACACAAAAACAAGACACCACACAAGGCTTAAGCATAACCTGTCTGTAGCAGTTGGACATCCCAGGGGAGCCCAGACCTACAAGCATCTGTGGCACTAAGCCAGCACAGTCCTACTGGTCACAGATCTGAGCCAGCTCAAGCAGGCCCAGCCTGAGTAGATTGCAACCACAGAAGGATAAATCCATGTCCTAATCTCTTCTCAGGTAATTAAGAACTGGCTGTATCCTGGATTCACTTAAAGAGGATGCGCTGCACCGTGCTCACTGTGAGGCTCACTCCCTTGAAAATTCAGGCAAGGACACTAAAATAACATCATTGGGGATCATAACATGCAAAGACAGGAAAGGGACAGGAACCTTCCAATGCCAGAAAAAAATTGGTTTTGGTGGTCCACCAGGCTAAACTGAGGCAGCACATTGCTCTTTAGTGTACCTTAAATTCACTTCAATTCAAATGTTCTACATGGGGAACCACCAGTGTCTTCTGCCTGAAGTTTGAATGAATGCACTGCATTATGTAAAAGATAAATATGCATATACTGGACTAAGATAAATGCTTATGCTTTGACATTAGGACTAAGTTCTTTCCTATGAGGGTGGTGGAACACTGAAACAGTTTGCCCATCCCACCTCATCCCTGGAGACATTCAAGCTCAGGCTTGATGGGGCTCTAAGCAATCTGATTGTTGAGCAGACAGAATGAGAGGCTCTCAAATGTATTGGAAAGAAATACAGAATTATATTTGAAAAGAAAGACAGACAAATTACAGAGCATATACAGGATACATGACAACCCCCTTGAACCTTCCCCAACCCAAAACTAATCCCAACTAAACCCAAACAAGGCCTCTGAAGGCCACAAACAGGCCTATCCCTTACATTTTTACCTAGATAAGTATCCCCCACCAGAGCCAGCAGGCAGGAGGAGAGAGGAAAGGAGGACGAGTTGGCTGGCAGTTTATACAGAGATAGCAGAATGACAGGATTGAACATTATTCCACTTTCCTGTGCCCACCCCCTGGACCCCCTTAGTCCCTAGAGGATTTTTAACTCTATGGTTCCCGAACCTCCGACACTGATCTAGTTGGGAATGTCCCTGCTACTGCAGGAGGGTTGGACTAGTTGACCTTTAAAGGTCTCTTCCAACCCAATGCATCCTGTGATTCCCTGACATATTTCTCACACAGCTGGAGAACTTCCACAGAACATGCTGGAGAAACTTCAGTTAATATCTAATAATGAATAAACCAGATCAATAGCTGTGTGAAGTTTTCTTGGTGCATTTACTGTTCTATGGATTAAGTTTACACAGAAACATTATTACAGTACTTATCCAATAACAAATTACCTGTACAGAAACTTGTATTCCCTGGTCCAATATTTTGAACTGGTCAAGTCTCATCAATGACTTTACTAAGCAAAGATGTGTAATTGACAAGAGAGAGGCCAAATAGTTCCAGGAATTAACAATATTTTCTGCTGTTCCACCTTCTGGACATTCAGTTTGAGGTGTTTTAAGCAGAGTCTCAGTTTCCACAACATGCTGAGTTTGCTCACATCGGACAACAAATCAAGACTCCCTAGTACAGGCATGGTTTTAAGCCATAAACTGAAGCAACCAAATTCATCAGCAACTTTAGAAATCATCTGGACCCAAACCAAATGGGCTTTGAAATGAGAAGGTGGTAGTAAAACAGAAATGATTACACAAAAACCCCCACACCCACTAAACATCCTGGCAAAAAATGCTGCACTCAAGTATTGTCTTTTTTCCAAGGCCGTGTCTGTGTGAAAGTTTCTCTTTGGAGATGGGAAGCTTTTTTCTTCCTCTGATCTGATTCTCAGCACTTAGGAAAGCTGCCAGCAGCTGAGGAGCAGCCACGTTTCACATGCTTACCTTGAACTTTATTTGATAGAGCCTAAACTGTTATGTTGTGATTGGATTAGGAGGAGTGCACTGCGGCATTGCATCATTGCCTGAATTTAGCTGACCTCTGGGAAAATGAACATCTGATGTCTTCATCAATCCAGACTTGTCTTTTTATCTCCACCAGGAAAGATGCTGAGGGAAGCTCCAACACAGCATCCCAAGCCAAGCTGCCTTGCAGGATCCACCCCCCCAAGCGCAGACAGACCAGGGCCCGACCTCCTTGCACTTGACTTTGTACAAGGTGACTGGCCCCAGCCTGAGAGAGAGGAGCTGAACTGGGAATAACGCATCCAGGCAATGTGCTGAGAAGCAAAGGAGGGAGGGGAAGGAGGCTGTTGGTGTGTGAAGCAATTTTTCAAACAAGTGAGAAGCCTTTACTTTTTTTTAAATTTTTTTTTTCCCCTTAGATTCTCAGACAATCTCCATTTATCAACCTATGAAAGAGATTGATTATAAAAGAAATACACAGTCCACACGAAATGGGCTGAAGCCACTGCAGGCTCTCAAAACACACCAGCTTGAAGTTATGTTTTCCATAGCTTAAAGCCTTGATCTCATGGTCAAGGACCCTGGAAAAAGATATTGATCCCTGTCCTTTCCATGTAACCACATTGTGTCATGGACTTAGGTATGAGAGAAATGCTTGGGATATGATGGAAAGAGCTATAGCAACTGGTGACAAAATCTACTGTCCTTTTCCTACAGGTGTTATCGTACTGAAAGCTCTCTCTGAATGTGAGAGGCTGACATTAAATACTGCTGCTTTGTCAATCAAACACTTTGGTTGTGACAGAAGGGTTCTTGGGATAGATCTACAGTTTGGTTTGCTTTGAGTTCCTATTTCAAGATGGGTTTCTTTTTTAACTCATGTGATCCAGTTCTTTGCAGTTGTTTTGTTTCATTATTATGAAACGTTTATCTATTTAGGACAAGATCCCAGGTTTCACAGGTAAGTGTGACTCAGTGAAGCAGGTTGCAGTGAGCCAAGCAAAGATAGCTTGTCTCATAGGAACACTACAGCCATTCTCTCTCCAGATCAAGATTTCAACAGTGTCACATTCAGAACCAACACAGGATGTATGACTCCAAAGAGCTACAGTGCAAAGTTTCACAACATCCCTGTTCCCACTGCAGATCAGAGCTCGTACAACTGGCTTTGATCTGAAACAGGCTCCAGAACATCCCCATCACAGGTATGTTCGCAGGCTGGCAGAGAACAAGCCCAAGAATATTTGTCCCAGGACCCTGCAATGCTCATTTTGAAAATAAATGTGTCAAATATTCCAGGAGTATTATCCTTAAAGAGCTAATGTGTAACCGATCATTTAAAACACCATTTTGAAATTAGCTTTTAGAAAGCCAGGTAGCCCAAAAAGTTCCCACATTCCAGTTTTTCATAATTAAAAAAGCATCTTATCCAAGTGCTTGTGTTTGTAAGGTGCTTATAGGAACAATTAATTATTTACTAAACCTTTAGCTGTTTATAATGAAAAATTCATAGTAAGTGTGACCATAAACAGACTAAACTAGGAAAAGCTTCAGCAGATGAAGAAAAAGAAAACTAAAAGCATCTCATTTGAGGCAGTGCAAGGATCAGAGCATAATGTGGAATTGAAAAGCTCCTTTATCCTACACCAATATATAGGATGCCGCTTAGCATCAAAGAGAGAAGCACTACATCTCTCTAGTAACACTTTCTTGCTTGAATTAGGTAACCTTGCATGCAACAATCAGCTCTGGCCAACATTTAAAGTTATCTGCCAAGCTTGTCACATGGCTAGTGACACCACGATACTGTGCTGTGCGAGAACATTCTTTTCAAAGCAACTTCTCATTTTCACACAGCACTCCCAGATATCCTCACTTTTGCTGAGTGAAAAGCTGTTTCATTTTTCCTTTACGACACCATCTAACCATCTGACTTTTCTAACACTCCAGCATTGGGCTTAGGGAGAGTGTTTTGTTGGATGTCATGTATTCAAAGTCAACAGCAAGTAGCAAATGAATAAAATCACTTGGCCTGACTAACTTTTCTTTTTTTCCTAAGAAAAATCTTCCTTTTATCTTAAAATATAGGTGCACTATCAGTTCCCCTGTACCGTAACCCAGAAGTAACAAGCTACTGCTAAAGATCTGCTGGATTGTCTTTGTCATCAAATCTCATTTTTGCCATCAGAATTAGCTAAAAAATAAGCATGTACAGCACATGAGATGTCTCTAAATGAAGAAAGCAGTAGAATGCTAATGAAAATATTGTAAGGCTCTTATGAGACATAAAAAAAACCAAGGGTGCTTGCTTTTGCAGATGCATTTAAAAAGTAAAGGTAAGCTCCTGTAAAAGACTTCTTTTTCTCTGTCCTGATTATCAGGCAAGAGGGATCCAAATTCCAGTATGAACTTAGTTCATGGCTTTGATAGGAAATTATATTTCTTTGTCTCATGCTTCTCAAGGCCTGCAAAATCAAAGCTGATCTGACAACAGATATTCAGCATCACCCAATTTCATCCAGGAACAGCAGGGGATAAAAAGGCATGGGAAACTGACAGAGATAGAAGTACAATAGGTAGATACAACTGATACCATTTATCTTGACTATCTTGACCTCTAAGGCCTTTGACATAATCCCCCACAACATCTTTCTCTCTAAATTGGAGAAATATGGATTAGATGGATGCAATATTTTATGGATAAGGAAATAGTGGGATAACTGCATTCAGAGAGTTGCAGTCAATAGAACAAAGTCCAACTAGACCTCAGTAACAAGTAGTGTCTCTCAGGGGTCTGTACTGGGACTGGAACTGTTCTACATCTTTACTAATGGTGTAGAAAGGGAGATTGCATGCATTCTCAGCATGTTTGTGGATGACACTAAGCTGAATAGTGTAGTTAATACACTGGACTGAAGGGGACCTACCCAGAGGGACCTTGATAGGCCTGAGGAAGGCCAAGTGCAAGGTGCTGTACCCAGGTCTGGACAATCCCCAGCATACAGGCTGGGAGATGAATGGATTGAGAGCAACCTTGCAGAGCAGTTGGGGTATTTGTGAATGAAAAACTGAATGTGAGCCAAAAATGTGTGCTTACAGCCTAGAAAGACAATCACATCCTGGGCTGCATCAAAGGAAGGGTAGCCAACAGGTTGAGGGAGGTGATTCTACCATGCACTGCATTATGGTGAAACCCCACCTGGAGTATTGTGTTCATCTCTAGAGTCCCTAGCACAAGAATGACACAAATCTGTTAGAACACATCCAAATAAGGGCAGTGTGGTGGTTTGGGTGTCCCCCACCCCTCACACACACTTTAGAAATCAGCCAGACTAGACTCAGCCAGCTCTGGAAATATGAATGAATCTTATATTTACAGCTAGCACAATATACAAGCAGATATTTACAGTATATACAGTTATATGCAGAAATATACAAGGTAAAAAGGTAATACAGACACAACTCCCCTCCCAGAAACCTGAGTCCCCAGGAGGGGCTCTCAACCACCCCTTCACCTTCCCCCTACCCCTCTCAACCTTACCCCAGTCCAAGTAAGAATGGAGGTTCAGCTAGGGGGTTAGGAAGCAAAGTGGATTAGTCCAAAATGGACGGTGGGGTTAGAGAGTAAGACTCGGCTCAGCCAATCCCTCAGCAGCAGCCCAAGCGAGAGAAGTGCCGAGTGAGTTATCTATGTTTTGCTTTCCTTTTTTACACATCTCAGCAAGCCAATGAGTGAAGCAGACACCACCACTGTTTTCCTTTCACAGCCTGTAATCTAGTCCTTCTCACCAAAACATTCTAGCTAGGCTCACACTAGCACAGGCAGCAAAAATGATACTAGGACTGGAACACCTCTCCTATGAAGAAAGGCTGAAAGAGTTGGAGTTTTCATCCTGCTGGGAGGTACAGCAGGCACATATCCATATTTAAAGCAGTATCATTCTGACTTACTCAGGTCCTGCTATTTTGTTTGTTTTTTCAACATAAAATGCTCATTTATGAAAAAAGCCAACAGGTGCAAGTTGCTGTTATCCCTGCAGGTAGGGGATTGGCAAGTCTCCATGGATTATACTCCTATCTCTTTTTCTTTGAAATCATTCTGTACGAATGAGACTTAAGTTCTGTGATAAATGACAAGCTTTCCCACAAACCTTTTTATTTTCTGTGGTTACATCTTAAATGTTCCAAGCTTTGCTTCAAATGAAGTAGATCTCTTACAGCTAGGCTTTTCACCTTCTTTAGAGATGCCCTCCTTGTATGGTTATTTGAGACAGAGCCATTTAATCTGCTTCTGTTGACACTGCTCTGCTTTGCATATCTGAATTAAGAGCTAATAGGAAAGAGAATGTGGGGATTTCTACATAATACAGTAGTTTGGGCATTCACCTGGGATTCAGGACACTTTCTCCTAGTTCCTGCTCCAATGAATAATTTATTGTGCTAAGGTGGAACAGCTTCAATATGTGTAAATGAGAGAGAGACATCTTCATTACCTGAGAGGCTGAAGTAGCTTCTGGTGAGGGCTGTTAAAAAACGCAGGCAAGGCACAATGACAGCAGTTTGCCAGGAATCCACAGTAATCTGCCAGCTGCAGTTTGGCAGGATCTTCCTTTTCCGCTTTTGTTTTGGACTTCAGTGCAAGAACTGTAACAACTAGAGGCAGAAGCACACCATCCCATATCTGGACAAATCTCTAATGATACAAGACTTTTTTTTCCTTCATGCAATGAATATTCACTCCATGCTTTACTCTTTCATTTTCTGTGTTTTTACTGGTGCTGCTTTTCTATACCTCTTGAAAGATTTTTTTTCCTATGAGAACAGAATTAAGATTATTTTTATTTGTTTATTTCTTCATATCTGATTCTCTGCTTTATTTAAGATTAACAGCCACTGCTCCAACATCTTTTCTTTTTACTACTCTCCCTTTCAAGGGCTTTTCCTCCACTGCTCAGTGGCTTCTCTTACACAGCACTTGGTTAGTATCCCATCAGGCTCTTCCCCTTTTTCTTGATGACTTCTGCAATCTTGGCTCACATTTCATGCTATCCTACATCTTTGGCATGGCTTCTCTAACAGCCTTAAATCAGTCAGGTCATCAATGATGATTACTCCAGCGTAATATATCACAGCTCTCCTCAGGCTTCTCTTTGGCCACCCAGCCTTCTTTGAAGTTGGGAAATGTTTCTCTTTACTTATTTTTCTGTCTAAAATTTTGTCACATTATGAATAGATAATGCTGCTTTTCCAGGCAGCCAAATTGGGCTCCACATCTTCACTGGAGTAAGTTCCCTGTCCTCCTTCTCTCCACACTTCTGTCTTCCACGATTCTATGAAAATTGTTGTCCATTCTCAAGACAGAGTCCGCTTTGTTCCTTTTCAGACTTCCTTAACTTCTGACTCCAAACCACTCAGGACTGTCTAAATACTCAGATACCTATTTCCTGCTCTCTGAAAGCTTTCTGTACCATGTTCTTTTCCTCTTTTGCCATTTTCTCTCCCCATATTCATTAGGATTGACAATAAAACCAAATGGAATCTCACAGCTTAGTTGAGTTTTGACAGTCAAATGTTTGCAGAAGGCCAGATGAGGCTCTTCCTGCAATCTGGTTTCCCATTCAAATTCAGGATTGTTTCTCCTTCCATGGCACTGAGCCGATCTGCAGATGCTGTCTTTTATTCTTTATCTCCTTTGTGACTTTGGCACTCAGATCCCATGTTTTGGCAGTTTTCTGCCCCTTACTCATGCATCATTCTAGTTTATGGGAACTAAAATGATATTTCTGTTGCATACCTGAACAACATTCATTTCTCCCTGTTGCCAATAAAAAATGAAAGAAAATGTTTATAAATCTAATGCTAAACACCTCCACTGAAATTCTCAGGAGTTTCATTTGGGATTTTAGCTTGGGGGTTTTATTCTTGTGGTTTTCCTTATTTATTTGTTTTGGTTTGCATGATATGCAACTTATGTATCATACTACATACGTAAGTATCAGCGTGCACTAGTGTTTTTCCTTTGTAGATGGGTATTGATTTCCACACTGCCCATCTCTACCCACGCACACGTGCACCCAGAGTGTTACAAAATCAACTGCTCAAAAATGAGCAAACATCAGAAGTGAGAGTGTCCCAGTTTGGGCCACGAGCTTAGCCATTACTAGAGGATAGAAATCCCCTGCAGACCCCTTTTTGGGAGTAAGAATGAGGATCCTGCACACTGATGGGACATTTAGAGAGGTAATTCTATTTACAAGCGCATATACACACAAGGCAATCAGGTAGAAGAAGTACAAAATCCATTAGACCCAAACTGGGCTTCTAGAATCCTCCACCCTTTCCACCCCTAGTCAGCCTGAAGGTAGGCCAAAACTGCCCCCACACACACACTACAAGCTGGGGCCCACAATTTCCTGCCCGCCAACTCCCCCGTGAACTATGAGATGAGAAGTTCACTGTTTTCAGAGAGAAGTGAAAGCAAGAGAGGCAGGGAAGAATGAGAGATTAGGTCAGGCACTATCTTTTAAGCTGTGATACCAGAAAATGGAACAGAATAACATTATTACAGTATCCTGGGATGAGCAGGTCCATCCCCCTGGGATGGTCCTCTGTCCTTACGGTTTTGTTTAAGGGGGACCTAGGATCCCTCAAACTACCACGGAGTTTCTATGCAACTATAATTTCACACAATATTACAGAGAGTAGTTGAAGTTTTAAGGTGGAAGAAACCTCTGGGGATTACCCAGTCCAATCAATATGCTCAGAGTGGGGACAGGTAGAGCAAGTTGCTCAGGGTCGTGCCCAGTTGGGGTTTGAGTACTTCCAGTGGTGGAGACTCAAAACCATCTCTTGGCAAACTGTGTGTGTACTTGAACACCATCACAGTAAAAACTCGAATTCTTCTCCCCTTTTCTTTTCTAGTGTTTTTCCTCTCATTCCCATCTAGTTGCCCCTAAATGCTTGAATTTGTTTACAGTGAATTTGCAAATTTTGGCAATCAGCAACCAACACTATTTCAGCAGTATATCCCTACTGACACCGGCTCTGGAGCAGATTAACATTGCTATCAAACCAGTCTTCTTGTATCTGTGAACTGTGTGAAAATCTTTTTAATTATGTTACCTTAATTCACTTGAACTTAATTAAGAACTTGGGTGCTTATTGCCCAAAGCAAGTTAGCATGAAATTCAATTTATGCTCATCTGCTTAAGACTGGCAGAGCGTAAGACAGTGCCTGAAACATCCCATTCTGCTAAGGTGCTTACCATTGTTTATATTATGGTTAGCCCTCTTGTCCAACATCATCTAATAATCCAGCGCCTCCTCTATAATAATAATTGTGTTCAGCATTTACTACAACATTAACATACCAAAGCACTGGTTCAAGGTTCTTGGTGTGTCTGTGCTGAATGCTTGAAAATTTTTGCATCTACTCTGTCAGTACCTTTGGGACACACCTTTCTTCTCCTGAAGTAGAATAGAATAGAATAGAATAGAA
>WAAF01014453.1:107859-124492 GCA_013400475.1 Tricholaema leucomelas | reverse complement strand
CAACCCTGACTGCTTCTATGATTCTAAGTGCTACTTGTCAAAGGTAAACTGATTGAGGGCTCAGTTAGACTGTGAGGTGAGAGCACTGCCACCCATTTACAAGTGTTAGTGTCAGAACTTCAGTACAGAGATGTGCATATACAAAAGTACTCATTTTGAAGTCCACTTTTGAGTCAGGCTGAGAAGGGCCTTTTATCATGAAAGTAAAATACCTTTTTCTGTGTGTCATGCTGTCCAGTGACTGAATGCTTTGTATGTAAAAGAACTGTTGACTGATTCAAGGAGAAAGTCAAAACAATGGAGTAGAAGGTAAAAACAGCCTCCTCGCTGTTCCCTTTTTTGGCATTAGCCACGAATACACTGCAATGCAGATAATTGGCTCTTACATAATGGGATTCTGGAGGACAAGGACAATGAGAATAATCAGAAGAACATTTGGTATGGGAACACCTACCTCTGAGTTTTACATCTCTGTAGGAAATTGTTCTGTGACTCTGTAATTCAGCAATCTGAAAGGAGAAGCCCTCTAAACACTGCACTAACCTGAAACACCTCTGTGTACAGCATAAGGCTACCTTAAAAATGGACACTAGCTAGAGAGACACTTCAAACCATGGCTTTGTATGCACCAGCAATGCTGGTGTGCTCCTATGGGATGTCTGGACACTCAATGCTGGTGTGCTCCCTTGGGATGTCTGGACATGCTAGACAAGTCTCAGAAAATGTAAGAAAGGGACCTGGGGGTACTGGTAGATAGTAGCTGAAGATGAGCCAGCAGTGTACCCAGGAGAGCCAATGGCATCCTGGCCTGGATCAGGAACAGGGTGGCCAGTAGGACAAGGGAGGTTATTCTTCCCTTGTACTCAGCACTGATCAGGCCACACTTTGAGTCCTGTGCCCAGTTCTGGGCTTCTCAATTCAAGAGAGATGCTGAGATACTGGAACGTGTCCAGAGAAGGGCAAAGAAGGTAGTGAGGGGCCTGGAGCACAGCCCTGTGTGGAGAGGCTGAGGGAGCTGGGGGTGTGCAGCCTGCAGAAGAGGAGGCTCAGGGCAGACCTCATTGCTGTCTACAACTACCCGAAGGGAGGTTGTACCCAGGTGGGGTTGGTCTCTTCTGCCAGGCAACCAGCAACAGAACAAGGGGACACAGTCTCAAGTTGTGTTGGGGGAGGTCTAGGCTGGATGTTAGGAGGAAGTTGTTGCCAGAGAGAGTGATTGGCATTGGAATGGGCTGCCCAGGGAGGTGGTGGAGTCACCGTCCCTGGAGGTGTTGCAGAAAAGCCTGGATGAGGCACTTAGTGCCATGGTCTGGTTGACTGGATAGGGCTGGGTGCTAGGTTGGACTGGATGATCTTGGAGGTCTCTTCCAACCTGGTGATTCTATGATTCTATGATTCTATACTAATTCCATCAATGGCCTATGTGAAGTGCTTTTATCTTACCTGTCGTTCTGAGACAAACTGTTGCTTTGTCATAACAGGTCCCTTTAGGACATCACCTGTCCCCTTGTTCTGACTGCTGGAGCAGTAATGATCATCAGCTATAGTGATCTGCTCGTTTTCTTCAGCTTCCAGCTGGCTCTGGTTGAAACGCAATGAACCTTTCAGGATATCCTTGATCTGAACGGGAGCAGAAGGAATGTAAGTCAGAAATCTGTAGGAGTTTTAAACTTTCTAAGGCTCTGTGCAGTCAGTGTGCATTTCCCCAGAATATCTGTCTTGGAGAGACACAGATTAAGTCAATATTCATCTCTTTACTGCTCAAAGATAAAAATATCAGCGAAACATGGTTGCATTTGAGTCTAGAGAACAACTATCCAAGAAATCCACAGAGAATGAAACTATTAAGATTATTAACTACCTTGTTATAAGTTTAACATATGCCACAGGGTTCCTCATAAAATGTATTTTGAGGAAGCAGAGGGCAGCATAATCAGAGCTACAGATGCTCAGCAGCATTCTCTTTTATGACTGTAGTATTTTTGATTTTAATTCAAGGACATTCGAGTGCTGCCACAGTTAAATGATGAGGACATGGGCAGGATTATTGCCTACTATGTACACTTTGCCATTAGAAACACGGCAGTGATGCACTGCCTCAGTTCTGCTCTGTGCTAATTTGAGCCTAGCTAGAATGTTTTGGTGAGAAGAATTAGATTACAGGCTGGGAAAAGAAAACAATGGTCATGTTTACTGCATTCACAGGCTTGCCGAGATGGATAAGAAGAAGAACATAAACATAGATAACAGAGTCGCTCTCTGTCTGGGCTTTTGGGCTGAACTTCTCTCTCTAACCTAACCTGCCATCTGTGTGACTAATCCATCTGCTTCCTAACCTCTCTGGCCGACTCTCCAAGCTACTTTGAGCATAAGGCAAAGTCTTGGGTAAGGGGTGGGAGGAGGGTGGAAGGGTGGTTGAGAGCCTCTCCTGGGCTCTCAGGTTTCTGGGAGGGCTGTTGTGTTTCTGTATTACTTTTTAACTTGTATATGTCTGGATCTATTGTAAATCTCTCCTTGTACATTGTGCTAAGCTGTAAACATAAAGCTTCATTCCATTGCCAGCCTGGCTTAGTCTAGTCTGGGTGATTTTCCAAAGTGTGTGTGTGTGGCAGGGTGAGGAACACCCAAACCATCACATCCTTGATGCATTAGTATTAGTAAAACAGTCACAAAAAGACAAAAAAGCAGCAATTTACCTACAGAATAAAGACAGAGGAAAATAGGAGAAAGGCTTAATAACACTGCAGGGTACAAGAAAATTAAGCAAAAAATTATACCTGCTTCAAACCAGCCAAAGAAACTAGAACTTCATCTTCTTTCTCCAAATGTTCTTGTAATATGACTTCCTGAATATTTCCTGCAACATCCAAAGGGAAACAAGGTAAAGAGAAGGAACTCTACATACTGTCTAACATGATGCCAATCTACCACTGACTTAGTGCCCTCACAATAAAATCCTGGGACCTGCAAACATAATTTCATACACAGACCTAGAGGGTGACAACCTTATTAAACCTTGGAAGTGAGGCCAACCCACTGCTGCCAGGAGGTCTCCAGCACCAGTATTTCCCTGTTGCTTTGTTGAGGCTGGGCTACAGCTCAGTGCAGTGTGGTATCCTGAAAGGTCAGTCAGGCTAAATACTTGGGGAGAAGCTCTTGAAGTGACCAGAGATTGGCAGCAGCCTGTAACGGAAACATTTGGTTAATAATTGTGTACCGACTGCTAGGTAACTTCCTTTCCATCTTGTAGTGAAAGGTTGGCCTGGGACACACATCAGCTTGGGATATGGCCTGCAGCGTAGCTACACTGGAAAGTGATGACTCTGTCTCCTTCTCTGAAATGGCTGTTCAGATCTGACACAGAGTGGGCAATCAGGAGTGGGTCTCCTTGCTGCAGGAAACTGGCTCTTCAATTTGCTCACAGACTTACAAAGCAATGGGATGAGTTGGCAGAAGAGAATTAAGAGCAGTTCAACACACATACAGCAACCCTGCCTTGGGAAGACCCTGCTCTGGTGGATTGCTGCTGCAGAGGCTTTGTAATCCTTTCTGGGTGATCTTGGTGTTGTTCAAGAAAAAACAACCTAGCACCCAGCCCTAGCCAATCAACTAGACCATGGCACTAAGTGCCTCAGCCAGGTTTTTCTTCAACACCTCCAGGGATGGTGACTCCCCCACCTCCCTGGGCAGCCCATTCCAGTGCCAATCACTCTCTCTGCCAACAACTTCCTCCTAACATCCAGCCTAGACCTCCCCCAGCACAACTTGAGCCTGTGTCCCCTTGTTCTCTTGCTGGTGGCCTGGCAGAAGAGCCCAACCTCACCTGGCTACAGCCTCCTTTCAGGTAGCTGTAGACAGCAATGAGATCACCCCTGAGCCTGTTCTTCTCCAGGCTAAATACCCCCAGCTTCCTCAGCCTCTTCTTACAGAGCTGTGCTCCAGGCCTTTTGTAATAGTGGCTCCAGAACTGGATGCAGTACTCCAGGTGGGGTCTCACCAGAGCAGAGTAGAGGGGGAGAATCACCTCCCTCACCCTGCTGGCCACACTTCTCCTGCTGCAGCCCAGGCTCTGCTTGGCTTTCTGGGCTGCAAGTGCACACTGCTGGCTCCTGTTGAGCTTCTCATCCACCAGCACTCCCAAGTTCCTCTCCTCAGGGCTGCTCTCCAGCCACTCACTGCCCAGCCTGGATTTGTGCTTGGAATTGCTTCAACCCAGCTGCAGGACCTTGCACTTGTTGAACCTCATGAGGTTGCCTTGTGCCCACCTCTGCAGCCTGTCCAGGTCCCTCTGGATGGATCCCTTCCCTCCAGCCTGTCTGCTGCACCACACAGCTTGGTGTCATCAGCAAACCTGCTGAGGCTGCACTCAATGTTTCTGTCCATGGCACCCACAAAGATGTTGAACAAGACTGATCAGTGCCAGGACTGATCTCTGAGGAACTCCACTTGTCACTGGCCTCCACTTGGCCATGAAGCCATTGACAGCCACTCTTTGGGTGCAGCCATCAAGCCAGTTCTTTATCCATCTCGTGGTCCACCCATCAAACCCATGTGTCACCAGCTTGGAGACCAGGATGTGGCATGGGACAGTGTCAAAGGCCTTGCTCAGGTCCAGGTAAGTGCCCATGGCACTAACAAAGATGCTGAACAAGACTGGTCCCAGTACTGATCCCTGAGGGGGATCATGCTCCTTATTCCTCCACTTCCTTTCTGCTCACTGAAACTCTTCATCCATGACTATTACCCCCTACTAGGACCACCAGCCCCTGAGCATTTCCAAGCAAGGTATTTTTCTTTCATTTCAAAGCAAGTTCATTTCTCTCTCCCCTCCTGAAGAACTGCTATCCTCCTCTTGCTGTTTATATTCATTAGAAAGAGACAAATTACCCTGGTGTGAAGTGACAAGCGAAGGAGAACTCATTCTGTGTAAGTGACAAACTAAACAGCCATCAGCAATGGGAAACTTTCCAAAAGGAAGCTGTACATTTTCACTTCCTTGCATTCAGTAAACTCCCTTTGCTCTGCAACCAGTTGCAGATGTTACAGCTTGAAATGTCTTTGGTTGTGTAAAAATAGCTCTTGTAGATCAGGTAGAGATTTTGAAAACACACAGCTTTCTCCTTCTTGCATTGCTGAAGTCATTCAAACTGTTTCTGATTTTATAAGCAGGATGATTTACTCCAATACCATTGTGGTAAATGCTACATAAACCCCAGGATTAAATGAGAGGCTTGAATGCAAACATTCCTGAATGCCTCAAATCCCACTTAGAACACCCCTAAGGAATTTTCTGAGATGCATATCATACATAAAGGACAACAAACTGTGAAGGCCATCTAAAAGCTTCCCTGTGGGATCATTTTCTCCAGCACACCTGCATGAACAAATACCTCTGACTAGATCACAGGCTCACAAGGATGTTAGGGGTTGGAAGGGACCCAAGGAGATCATTGAGTCCAACCCCCCCTGCCAGAGCAGGACAATCCTATCTAACACAGATCACAGAGGAACACATCCAGACAGGCCTGGAAAGTGTCCAGAGAGAGACCCCACAACCTCTCTGGGGAGCCTGTTCCAGTGCTCTGGGACCCTTAGAGTAAAGAAGTTCCTCCTTGTGTTGAGGCAGAACCTCTTTTGCTGCAACTTACACCCATTGCTCCTTGTCCTATTCCAGGGAGCAGTGAGCAGAGCCTGTCCCCCCTCTCCTGGCAGCCCTCAGATACTTATGAAAATTTGTCAAATCCCCTCCAAGTCCTCTCCTCTCCAGACTAAGCAGCCCCAGGTCCCTCAGCCTCTCCTCATCAGCTATGCCCTCCAGTCCCCTCATCATCCTTGTAGCCCTCCGCTGGACCCTCTCCAGCAGATCCCTGTCCCTCTTAAACTGGGGAGCCCAAAACTGAAGACAATATTCAAGATGAGGTCTCACCAGGGCAGAGTAGAGGGGGAGGAGAACCTCCCTTGCTCTGCTGGACACACTCTTCTTAATACACCCCAAGATCCCATTGTTTCTTTTGGCCACAAGGGCACATTGCTGTGCCATGGGTAACTTGTTAGCCACCAGGACTCCCAGGTCCCTCTCCAGCACAGGGCTGCTCTCCAGCAGATCACCTCCCAGCCTGTACTGGTGCAGTTTATTATTCCTCCTCAGAAGCAGGACTCTGCACTTGTCCTTGTTGAACTTCATCTGGTTCCTCTGTGCCCAGCTCTCAGTCTGTCCAGGTCTCTCTAGAGAGAGACAGCCTTCAGGTGTATCAGCCAAGCCTCCCAGCTTGGTGTCATCAGCAAACTTGCTGAGCAGACACTCTGTGCCCTCATCAATGTCACTGATGAAGATGTTAAACAGGACTGGCCCCACCACATGCATCACCATGCATTGTCCTTTAATTGACTGTTTAGAGTTTTCCTTAACTGGACGAAGAACACTGTTGCAATTATTAGTTTCTATCGTTCTATCAACCTAATTGCATATGAGAGGAGTTATGAAAATAATTAAACCTACAAATTATTTCATTCCAGTTATTTCTAGTGTTTGGCCTGTGTGGAGAAACTCATGTGATGTTAAAGCATTATGTATCTGGGTATTCTTGTGCATAAGAGAAGCCTACCCTGTGGCCTTTTATGCTCTGTAAAGACTTTCTTGTAAAAGGCTACTGTTGCAGATGTTATTCTTGAAAGACCAAGGACTGAAGAATTTACATTAACCTCTCAAACAAGTGCTCCATTTTAGATCAGTACATGAACATTAAATTGTTCAAGTATTTACCTGGTTATATTGGTATTTCATAACCATAACTGAGTATCCTCTACTGAGGATGTGTGTTGATTTTAGCCTGCGAATGCTCTGCGTATATGAATCACAGAATCAGTGAGGTTGGAAGAGACCTCCAAGATCATCCAGTCCAACCTATCACCCAGCCCTATCCAGTCAACTAGATCACACAATCATAGAATCAACCAGGTTGGAAGAGACCTCCAGGATTATCCAGTCCAACCTAGCACCCAGCCCTATCCAGTCAACCAGACCATGGCACTAAGTGCCTCATCCAGGCTTTTCTTCAACGCCTCTAGGGACAGCAACTCCACCACCTCCCTGGGCAGCCCATTCCAATGCCAATCACTCTCTCTGCCAACAACTTCCTCCTAACATCCAGCCTACACTTCCCCCACCACAACTTGAGACTGTGTCCCCTTTTTCTATTGCTGGTTGCCTGGCAGAAGAGACCAACCCCACCTGGCTACAGCCTCCCTTCAGGTAGTTGTAAACAGCAATTGGGTCAGCCCTGAGCTTCCTCTTCTGCAGGCTGCACACCCCCAGCTCTCTCAGCCTCTCCACATTAGCACAGCTGTAGAAAACATACTGTTTGCTGAGCAGCAGCCACAATAAATGCATCAGTAACATATAGTGGATGCTTATATTATCCCTTTTGTCAGTATCAGTTGCCACCACTGACGTTCAGTTCATCTTAGACAACTCTCAGAGACTTAAATCTTTTTTCTCTTTTCTGTTTCTTGCAGCACAATTTCACCAGAGTTATAGTACATAAAACTGTGGATATTTTTTATCTGAGAATTGTGAACCAAACTTTGGGATGCAATATTTTAACCACACTGTTTTAACCAGTAACTTTCTAGTGTGCTGCTATTCAATATCCTGTTCAATATCCTTATTGATGATCTGGACAAGGGGATTGAGTCCAGCATCAGTAAGTTTGCAGATGACACCAAGTTAGGAGCAGGTGTAGATCTGTTGGAGGGATAGAGTCTTAAACTGTGCCAGGGCAGGTTTAGGCTGGATGTTAGGAAGAAGTTCTTGACAGAGAGAGTGATTGGCATTGGAATGGGCTGCCCGGGGAGGTGGTGGAGGTGTTTAAAAGGAGTCTGCATGAGGCACTTAGTGCCATGGGTTAGTTAATTAGAAAGGTTAGGTGATAGGTTGGACTTGATGGTCCTAGAGGTCTTTTCCAACCTGGTTAAATTCCTGTGAAATTAAAGATGGATCTTGAAGAGTACAGTAATGAGCAAACCAGTAACCATGGTAAGGTTCACTTATAGTAATGCCAAAGATTTTTACAGAAACAGAGAGGAAATTAACATTTCAGTCATGTTATAATTTAGCTTTTGACAAGGGCTTATTCCTCTAAAGCTGGTCAGAAGAGGAACCAATGCTGGGAAGAAGTGTCAACAGCAGGGAGATGTTCACCACTCAAACGGAAGGAAGCAAGAAGCCAAAGGAATTAAACTGTGAAAGAAATTCACTATTTTGTCTCATTCACATGCAGTGCACTTAAAGTCAGAGTGTCTGTAGGTATCTACCACAGCTGGACTTGCAGGATTGGCACAGTTGTAGAAAGAAAGTAGCTCTCTACCAGCTGAACTGTATGGTTTTGACCTTAGGAGTTACCCTCAAGGGACAAAAAGGTGGTTAAAATTCATGGGGCATGAAGAATTACACTTTCATTCTTTCTGCATGTACATACAGCATGACAATAGGTGAGTCTGAAAGTCAAACTATACCACAAGTGTTTGTTTCTCAGTAGCCCTTCCTGTATTCTGTTTAATATAGTTGTTAATGTTCTTTATTTATAAGCTGGTCTTATAGGATATTTAACACAACCATTCCTAACCAAAGGACTAATTGTCTTAGATCCATGGGGCTGTGCTTGATGTGGCCTTTCTTACTTAGAGCACTTCTATCACACTGGGTTTATAAACTATTAATTGTTTTATTTCTGGCCCAAGCATATGAAAACTCATTCAATGCACTTACTTCCTCAACAAATGCTGGAGCATTTAATTTCAACCCAGAGCAGCAGAGTATCTTCCATTTCATGTGATCCTTAGAAAAATGTCATAACCTTTCATCTAATCATGTGCTACATAAAATAAGAATTCAGCAGACAGGCTGGAGGGCAGGGATGGCATCCAGAGGGACCTGGACAGGCTGCAGAGGTGTGCACAAACCAACCTCATGAGGTTCAACAAGAGCAAGTGCAAGGTCCTGCAGGTGGGTCGAAGCAATTCCAAGCACAAATCCAGGCTGGGCAGTGAGTGGCTGGAGAGCAGCCCTGAGGAGAGGGACTTGGGAGTGCTGGTGGATGAGAAGCTCAACAGGAGCCAGCAGTGTGCACTTGCAGCCCAGAAAGACAACCAGAACTCGGGCTGCAGCAGGAGAAGTGTGGCCAGGAGGGTGAGGGAAGTGATTCCCCCCCTCTGCTCTGCTGAGACCCCAACTGGTTCTGANGCTGTGGGCAGCCTGCTCTAAGGTAAGGTGTCCCTGCCCATGGCAGGGGGTTTGGAACTGGATGATCCTTGTGGTCCCTTCCAACCCTGACTGATTCTGTGATTCTATGATTCTGTTATCAGGCATATATTTAACAAGTACTGCATCCAGATCTACACTGGGCAATACATCAGCCGCTAACTAACAAGCAATTAGGTAAACTTGGTTCCCTCTCTCCCCCACTGCAAATAAACCTCATAATGCACTGCATCCTTGTAACAATTGCACTGGCTGTTAAAAGAGGGATGGATGAAGCTGGTCTAATTGAGCCTTTAAAGGTGCATTTCACACAGTAACTAAAAATTATAATAGCAGCTATATCCTGGAAGTTTTAGTTCCTCTGTATATTCCTTCCTTGCTCATGGGGCTTGGATAACCACAGTGAAAATATGGCTTTGAACTGTGTTTAATAGGTTTTCCAAAGAATATTTGCCTGGGAGATGTCAGGCAGTGTATGGGTAAGTAAATCACAGAGCCCTAAAATCATAGAATAGTTTGGTTTGAAAGGGACACTTAAAAGGTTATCTAGCCCAACCTCACTGCCATGAGAAGGGAATCTTACAACTGGCAGCACTGCCTGATGGCTGTGGCAGGGACATGTCCTGTGATCCCATCCAAAGAGCTCTCAAAAGACCAGCTTTGATGTCCTGTGTTGCTGTGATGCTGTAATTTCTGGGTGCTCTGTGCAGCTATGTACAGGCTACTTCATAGAATCATAGAATCACAGAATGGCTTAGGTTGGAAGTGACCTCAAGGATCATCCAGCTCCAACCCCCTGCCATAGGCAGGGACACCTCCCACTAGAGCAGGTTGCTCAAAGCCTCATCCAACCTGGCCTTAAACGCCAAGAATAGAACAGAATCAACCAGGTTGGAAGAGACCTCCAAGATCATCCAGTCCAACCTAGCACCCAGACCCAGCCAATCAGCCAGACCATGGCACTAAGTGCCTCATCCAGGCTTTTCCTGAACACCCCTAGGGACAGTGACTCCACCACCTCCCTGGGCAGCCCATTCCAATGCCAATCACTCTCTCTGTGAAGAACTTCCTCCTAATATCCAGCTTATACTTCCCCCAGCACAACTTGAGGCTGTGTCCCCCTGTCCTGNATTGAGGAGCCCAGAACTGGACACAGCACTCAAGGTGTGGCCTGACCAGTGCTGAGTACAGGGGCAGAATAACCTCCCTCGTCCTACTGGCCACACTGCTCCTGATACAGGCCAGGATGCCATTGGCTCTCTTGGCCACCTGGGCACACTGTTGGTTCACCTTCAGCCTACTATCCACCAGTACCCCCAGGTCCCTTTCCTCCTGGGTGCTCTCCAGCCACTCTGTCCTCAGCCTGTAGCGTTGCTTGGAGTTGTTGTGGCCAAAGTGCAGAACCCTGCACTTGGCCTTGTTAAATCTCATCCCATTGGCCTCTGCCCACCCATCCAGCCTGTCCAGGTCCCTCTGCAGGACTCTCCTACCTTCCAACAGATCCACAGTTTCTCCTAGCTTGGTGTCATCTGCAAACTTACTGATGCTGGACTCAATCCCCTCGTCCAGATCATCAATAAAGATATTGAACAAGCCTGGGCCCAGCACTGATCCCTGGGGCTGATGTATTGTTCCAGCTGGTGGTGTTTAGATAAAAGAGGTATGAAAACTCTACTTTTCCACATCCTTTCCATAGTCCACTCTGGAGAGGCAGTGATGTAGGGGAATACTGGTGAAGGGCAGAGCGACATATTACAGATGGCAGAAGTCACATCAGAAAATACACCATAAGGAGAACCCCATCAGCACTGTATGGGTAGCTCAGGGAAGTATTTATTATCTTCATCTTGGCAGAGCCAGTATGCTTAAGCATAAACTTACTAGATGAGGGTTGAACCCAAGAGGTTTTTGTGATGCTGCCTCCAAGATAAAGTGATTTAAAAATCTGAATTTTGAGCAACGTACTCCTGAGATCAACCTGAGTATCAAAGCAGCAGCTGGCTCAAGTCTAGCAGTACCAGTATGCAGGGGAAGTCAATAAAAGCAGGCAGACTCAGGTTTCTTCTGTATAACTGGGCACCTTTGCACATGTTTCCAGGGTATTGTGCAGAACTTTGTGAGCTGACTCTTTGCAGAGCTGCTAAGAGTCTACAGGGCTTATTAGCTGCGGTGTACAGGGCTTATTAGCTGCGGTGCTATGGTGTGAGAAAGCAACTAAATTGCTTTTGAATCTTAGCTGGCTGGAGAAGCAACCTTCTGCATTTACATAGTGCTGCCCTTGAGCAAAAAGCAAGGGTGAAATGACCTTAGATTCTCTACTTTCATAACCTGATAAATTGCCCATCAAAAAAAGAATAGTTTCTATATAAAGATCCCCATATCTGAGTTAATACTGAACCAATGTTCCTTTAAACTGCCTCTCATGAAAAGGACTTCCTGTACTACAAGCATAATTATTTGGTAAACTTTCACACACTTGGAGGTCTGAAGCTGGGATGAGATTTACCAAGGCCAAGTGCAGGGTTCTGCACTTTGGCCACAACAGCCCCAAGCAGCGCTACAGGCTGGGGACAGAGTGGCTGAGAGCAGCCAGGCAGAGAGGGACCTGGGGGTGCTGGGAGAGAGGAGCTGAAGATGAGCCAGCAGTGTGCCCAGGTGGGCAGCAGAGCCAATGGCATCCTGGCCTGGATCAGGAATAATGTCCAGTAGGACAAGGGAGGGTTTTCTTCCCCTGTACTCAGCAGTGGTCAGGCCACACCTTGAGTGCTGTGTCCACTTCTGGGCTCCTCAATTCAAGAGAGATGTTGAGGTACTGGAACATGTCCAGAGAAGGGCAGTGAAATTGGTGAGAGGTCTGGAGCACATCCCTGTGAGGAGAGGCTGAGGGAGCTGGGGGTGTGCAGCCTGCAGAAGAGGAGGCTCAGGGAGGACCTCATTGCTGTCTACAACTACCTGAAGGGAGGCTGTAGCCAGGTGGGGTTGGGCTCTTCTCTCAAGCAACCAGCAAGAGAACAAAGGGACACAGTCTCAAGTTGTGCCAGGGGAGGTCTAGGCTGGATGTTAGGAGGAAGTTGTTGCCAGAGAGAGTGATTGGCATTGGAATGGGCTGCCCAGGAAGGTGGTGGAGTTGCCATCCCTGGAGATGTTGAAGAAAAGCCTGGCTGAGGCACTTAGTGCCATGGTCTGGTTGATTGTCTAGGGCTGGGTGCTAGGTTGGACTGGATGATCTTGGAGGTCTCTTCCAACCTGGTGATTCTGTGATTCTATGTCTTCTGTTGAAAACAAATGGTAGGTTCTTCTGCCTTAGAGAACAGTGATGGACTGGTTCCTGCCTCTTATAAACAGGTAACATTTTTAAATCCAGCACTTTTCTCTCTGGAGCAAACTGGCAAGCTCATAAACTTCCTTCCCAATCTCTCACATCGGTACTTGCCTGTGGAGGACTGGTACTTCTCCAGGGTTTACATTTCCTTTCTTGTTGAGAGGCTGTACTTTAACCCTGAGCCTGTGCTGAAGATACTGGAACAGCAGATGGTGTCAGCTCTACGTGTCATTAGCTGGTGTCACTTGAACTGCCATTTAACAGTGCTGCATTGACTTGAGCCATGGACATAAAGCTTTGCTCTTTGAGACCCTCCAGACTGACTTCAAGTTGAGCTCACTCTCAGTTCAGAATGGGGCCTAAAAAAAGCTGGGGAGAGACTTTCCAGGATATCAGGGAGTGACAGGACTACGAGGAATGGAGCAAGGCTGGAGATGGGTAGGTTCAGGCTGGACATAAGGAGGAAGTTGTTGACCATGAGAGTGGTGAGAGGCTGGAATGGGTTGCCCAGGGAGGTGGTTGAGCCCCCATGCCTGGAGGTGTTTAAGGCCAGGCTGGATGAGGCTGTGGGCAGCCTGCTCTAGGGTAGGGTGTCCCTGCCCATGGCAGGGGGTTTGGAACTAGATGATCCTTGTGGTCCCTTCCAACCCTGACTGATTCCATGATTCTATGATTCTACATCCAATGTGAAGGACAAATGTGGAGCAGATACTGTGGGGCCTTCTGGTTGTTTTTTTGGGTGCATGTCTTTGATAAATTTCATGAGCTGCTCTGAGACACTCCAGAGAAGTCAGATTTAACAGGGGAAATATTCTTCTGAATGCATTTGCTTTCCACAGATTGAAAAAAAGAGAGGAAACAACCCAAATTCTTCAAAAAGTAAGTCACACTATGACAGGTTATAATGTTGTAATACTCAACCAGTATATTATGGCTCTCTGGATTATTAAGCCTTGAGGGATTTATTCTCACTAAGAGAAAAGTACCTCACAGAAAGAAAAATGCTGGAAAATGTTATTATATTACTGAACACACCAGAGCCAGTAAAGGCCAGTCTGTGTGAAAAAATAACATCAAGGAGAAGTATTTGTGATGCTGGTGGAGCAGTAACAGCTATGGCAACTACACTTCTCTATCCACTGAGTAACATCTGCATTTCTACTGTGCACAAAGCCACAGGACAGGCTTACAAGATTGGTTGCATCTTCAATTCATCAATGGAAAATAATGAACACAGGAACATTGTGTCTTTGGGTTTTGTTGGTGCTTGTTTTTTGAAAGCTATGGCATGCTTCTGCAAAAGGGTGGGAAAAGAAGTGAAATCTGCTTCCCTGTCTGGCCATTTGGCACAGAAAACGTCAGCATTTGCCTGTGGAAGCATTCAAAGGCATTCCACTTTGGAAGTTCTTCGATTGGTAAGAATCATAGAATCAACCAGGTTGGAAGAGACCTCCAAGATCATCCAGTCCCACTTGGCACCCAGCCCTATCCAGTCAATGAGACCATGGCACTAAGGGCCTCACCCAGTCCTTTCTTCAACACCTCCAGGGACGGTGACTCCACCACCTCCCTGGGCAGCCCATTCCAATGCCAATCACTCTCTCTGGCAACAACTTCCTCCTAACATCCAGCCTAGACCTCCCCTGGCACAACTTGAGACTGTGTCCCCTTATTCTGTCACTGGTTGCCTGGCAGAAGAGACCAACCCCACCTGGCTACAGCCTCCTTTCATGTAGTTGTAGACAGCAATGAGGTCCCCCCTGAGCCTCCTCTTCTGCAGGCTGCACACCTCCAGCTCCCTCAGCCTCTCCTCACAGGGCTGTGCTCCAGGCCCCTCACCAGCTTTTTCACCCTTCTCTGGACATGTTCCAGTACCTCAACATCTCTCTTGAATTGAGGAGCCCAGAACTGGACACAGCACTCAAGGTGTGGCCTGAGCAGTGCTGAGTACAGGGGCAGAAGAACCTCCCTTGTCCTGCTGGCCACACTGCTCCTGAGCCAGGCCAGGATGCCATTGGCCTTCTTGGCCACCTGGGCACACTGCTGGCTCATATTCAGCTGCTGTCAACCAGTACCCCCAGGTCTCTCTCTGCCTGGCTGCTCTCAGCCACTCTGTCCCCAGCCTTTAGACCTAGGTAGTTGTCCTGTGAGAGTAACAAAGGAAAGAAACCTCAGACTTTTCTCTTGACACAGTGATATTTCCTCTTCATTTCAGGAGCTAATGATTTAAAAACTTTGCTTGCTTCTGATCTCATTTCTGCTCACATACCCTCATGGAAGCAATACATGAGACAAAAGATGTTTGGGTTAGAGGTTTACACTTCACTTTTGAAGGTTGTGATTCCAAACTTTCAAGTAGCACAGTATTTATAGCTTTTCCTAGGCTCGTAACAGTGCCTACTAAAACATTCACATAAAAGAAAATGAAAACACAAGTATAATACAGTTTTTATGTCTGATTTGTTTGACCTTAGGAACCATATACCTTGTTCTACCCACCAAAAGTATTCCATTTTGTTTTGCTTTGCTGTTGAAGGCTATGGAGCTGGGGGTGTGCAGCCTGCAGAAGAGGAGGCTCAGGGGTGACCTCACTGATGTCTACAACTACCTGAAGGGAGGTTGTAGCCAGGTGGGGTTGATCTCTTCTCCCAGGCTGCCAACAACAGAACAAGGGGACACAGCCTCAAGTTGTGCCAGGGGAGGTCTAGGCTGGATGTTAGACGGAAGTTGTTGCCAGAGAGAGTGATTGGCATTGGAATGGGCTGCCCAGGGAGGTGGTGGAGTTGCTGTCCCTGGAGGTGTTCAAGACAAGCCTGGCTGAGGCACTTAGTGCCATGGTCTGGTTAATTGTCTAGGGCTGGGTGCTAGGTTGGACTGGATGATCTTGGAGATCTCTTCCAATCTGGTTGATCCTATGATTCTATGATCTTTGGATCAGACAAAGGGGACAAATGCCACCATACCTCTATGTTTTTTGTTTAGCATCATCAGTGGCTATCACACTCCCAATATTGAAAGTATGACAGTATAAAGATACAGTGATTGGCAGTATCTGACAGAACAACTGAGTACATCAATTCAACCTTCACGTTTTCTACAACAATATGCACTGTATTACATTCATATGATCTTAGTACAAAATATTTTAAGACAAGTTCTAACAGAAAAAAGAAACAAGCCTTTGCAAAGATTTACAGACCAGCAGAGGGTACTGCACTTACCAAGGTGTGTGTTCATCATCTTTGCGCAGTATTTGCACATGGCTTCCAGGTCGTTTAGTTGTCCCTGTAGGAATGAAATCTGAGCCTCCAATTCTTCCTCCTGCAATTAAGAAGTCATTAGAATAAAGCTCCCCTGTTTTATGACACAGAAAAGTTGCTAACCCTCGGCATGCTTAAGCATCTTCTGGTTTGTTCTTGAGAAGAGACTGGAAATGAAGTGCGTCACCTTCCAACGGTATTTCACAGAAGACTTTTGGAGTCTTCTAATTCATTTGATGGAATTAGGGTTTGGTTTAAGGGTTGGTTATTTATTAGCATTACCCTTTTCCATTCTGTGATGGAAAGGAAATTCTGTACTAACATAACATATTATCCAATAGCAATTGATAAATAAGAAATGAACAGCACTTTGCAACATCTACCAGCACTACTTTTTCCCTACACGCTCTGACCTCACACTTACTGAGGGTCTTTTCCAACCTGAATGTTTCTGTGATAATGTGAATATACTTTTACTTTACTTAGGATTTTGACACTTAATCCCAAAACAGAGGTGACAGGCCTGGAGCACAGCCCTGTGAGGAGAGGCTGAGGGAGCTGGGGGTGTGCAGCCTGCAAAAGAGGAGGCTCAGGGCAGAGCTCTTTGCTGTCTACAACTACCTGAAGGGAGGCTGTAGCCAGGTGGTGTTGGTCTCTTCTGCCAGGCAACCAGCAACAGAACAAGGGGACACAGTCTCAAGTTGTGCCAGGGGAGGTATAGATTGGATGTGTGCTTGTTTGAAGCTAGCTAGAATGTTTTGGTGAGAAGAACTAGATTACAGGCTGTGAAAG
>WAAF01014453.1:78206-98256 GCA_013400475.1 Tricholaema leucomelas | reverse complement strand
TATCTCTCTCTCCCGCTCAGGGGGGGGGGGTATTTTTTGGGTGGGTTTTTCAAAGGGGGGGGGGGGGGGGGCAGGGAACACCCAAACCATCACACCAAAACAGCTCTTACTGTTGAATCTGTTGTTGGAACAGCTTCCAGGTGCAGCAGCCTCACTGTCACATAGCTAGGAACCAGCAACTGTGACAGTGGAGCATGAGCAGAACTTAGTTTTATCCAGCCTAGGTGTTTTTCCCTCTTAACAATACAGTGTATCTACACTCAGATAACCTCTCCTGAACAGGAAGATGGAGAAGGATAAACATGAATAATGGAGAAAAAGCTCTTCTCTAGAGACAAAGAAAGTAGCAATGGAAAGAAACCTCTTTTTCAAGCAGATGCGATATGCAGGAATCATCTGCTTGCTGCCCGCATGAGTCCACCTGCTGGCACTGCACTGTGGAACTCCTGAGAGACAGTTTAAAACCAAAATCCATATAAAGCTGGACCATCTAAAGAATGTAAAATATTTTGCATGATTGATTGTGAACGAGTAGATGCTGAACACCAGATAAAATCAGTGGTATTTTACTCGGTAAGGAATAGATAACAGAGCGGCAAGGAACAGAAATCATTCCTTTGACCAGAAACACTGATAAAAGGATTCTCTCACTGCTGCTCCTGACAGTTTTGATGTAATCACTGGAATACTTCTTTGTAAAAGGTAAGACTGAGATATTAATTTAGATGGCATGGCTGCCAGTATTTTGGCAATAGCTGTACATAAACATGTAGGTGAATAACAATCCCATTCTCTCCATTACATTTCAGTATCCCATGTGACAGACTTTCTGCCTATCTGGCACACATATTGCTGGCCTTTAAGACTGCATAAGCCTCCTGTGAAAAACATGATAGACATAGGAAACATGCAAGTGTGCTGTGCACTTGCAGCCCAGAAAGCCAACCAGAGCCTAGGCTGCAGCAGGAGAAGTGTGGCCAGCAGGTCAAGGGAGGTGATTCTCCTCCTCTACTCCGCTCTGAGTAGAGGGATCTCCGTGCTGAGACCCCACCTGGAGTACTGCATCCAGTTCTGGAGCCCCCATTACAAGAGAGATGTGGAGATGCTGGAGTGTGTCCAGAGAAGGCCCACGAGGATGCTCAGAGGGCTGCAGCAGCTCTGCTATGAGGACAGACTGAAAGAGTTGTGGTTGTTCAGTCTGGAGAAGAGGAGGCTCCCAGGTGACCTTCTTGTGGCCTTCCAGTATCTGAAGGGGGCCTACAAAAAAGCTGGGGAGGGACTTTTTAGGCTCTCAGGGAGTGACAGGACTGGGGGGAATGGAGCAAAGCTGCAGGTGGGGAGATTCAGACTGGAGGTAAGGAGGAAGTTGTTGAGGATGAGAGTGGTGAGAGGCTGGAATGGGTTGCCCAGGGAGGTGGTTGAGGCCTCATGCCTGGAGGTGTTTTAAGGTCAGGCTGGATTAGACTGTGGCCAGCCTGCTCTAGGGTAGGGTGTCCCTGCCCATGACAGGGGGATTGGAACTGGATGATCCTTGTGGTCCCTTCCAACCCTGACTGAGTCTATGATTCCATGATCGGTGAAAACCTCCACCGTTTCATGAATTTTGGGCCCTCTGAAAGAATGCAGTGTTTGCTTGCCAATGCATGTGAACATGGAGGTGGAAGGGTTAATATACAGAGATTCTGCAGTGAATAAAGTTCATGTTCAATATTATGCTCCTGGAGTATTTGGGTGAATGTTACTGAAATGGTTGATTGGCTCTGATTTTCCTATGTGCCTGTGATGTACTTATGTGACTGTGATGTACTTACGTGACTGTGATGTACCTATGTGACTGTGCTGTACCTATGTGACTGTGCTGTACCTATGTGACTGTGCTGTACCTATGTGACTGTGCTGTACCTATGTGACTGTGCTGTACCTATGTGACTGTGCTGTACCTATGTGACTGTGCTGTACCTATGTGACTGTGCTGTACCTATGTGACTGTGCTGTACCTATGTGACTGTGCTGTACCTATGTGACTGTGCTGTACCTATGTGACTGTGCTGTACCTATGTGACTGTGCTGTACCTATGTGACTGTGCTGTACCTATGTGACTGTGCTGTACCTATGTGACTGTGCTGTACCTATGTGACTGTGCTGTACCTATGTGACTGTGCTGTACCTATGTGACTGTGCTGTACCTATGTGACTGTGCTGTACCTATGTGACTGTGCTGTACCTATGTGACTGTGCTGTACCTATGTGACTGTGCTGTACCTATGTGACTGTGCTGTACCTATGTGACTGTGCTGTACCTATGTGACTGTGCTGTACCTATGTGACTGTGCTGTACCTATGTGACTGTGCTGTACCTATGTGACTGTGCTGTACCTATGTGACTGTGCTGTACCTATGTGACTGTGCTGTACCTATGTGACTGTGCTGTACCTATGTGACTGTGCTGTACCTATGTGACTGTGCTGTACCTATGTGACTGTGCTGTACCTATGTGACTGTGCTGTACCTATGTGACTGTGCTGTACCTATGTGACTGTGCTGTACCTATGTGACTGTGCTGTACCTATGTGACTGTGCTGTACCTATGTGACTGTGCTGTACCTATGTGACTGTGCTGTACCTATGTGACTGTGCTGTACCTATGTGACTGTGCTGTACCTATGTGACTGTGCTGTACCTATGTGACTGTGCTGTACCTATGTGACTGTGCTGTACCTATGTGACTGTGCTGTACCTATGTGACTGTGCTGTACCTATGTGACTGTGCTGTACCTATGTGACTGTGCTGTACCTATGTGACTGTGCTGTACCTATGTGACTGTGCTGTACCTATGTGACTGTGCTGTACCTATGTGACTGTGCTGTACCTATGTGACTGTGCTGTACCTATGTGACTGTGCTGTACCTATGTGACTGTGCTGTACCTATGTGACTGTGCTGTACCTATGTGACTGTGCTGTACCTATGTGACTGTGCTGTACCTATGTGACTGTGCTGTACCTATGTGACTGTGCTGTACCTATGTGACTGTGCTGTACCTATGTGACTGTGATGTACTTATGTGACTGTGTTTCTTTATGCTGCTGCCTGAGTAAGCAATTTAATATACACAGTTCAACATCTATGCAAGCCTTTTTGAAGGACTCTCAAAGCAGACCCTTTGTTAAACTCATGCCCTGTTAACTTTCTTTAAGTATCTGTTGCAAAAAAGTTTCACTAACCCTGTCACTGTTTGGGCTGAGGGTATCTGACCTTTGATATGATTCCTAACATGACTGAGGATACAGACCAGTGCAGGATCTTATTATTTAGGGCTTTTAGAATCTCTGATTACATTGAGGAGTTTAAGGAGGTTGAAGCTTAAGTATAATAATACCGGGACAGTAAATAGAGACCATTTATACTACGTTGTTAAAAGAACAGAAGTTTGGTTGTTTTTACAGAGAATGATTTGATTTAACCAAACACAGACCAAAAAAGCCCCAGGCTACTAAACACATACCTACAATTTATTTTCAGTGGGAAGAAAATCTTTCAAAGATAGAAATCTTTTTTGCTCAAAAACCCCACAACAAAAATGATGGTCTGGTTTGGAGAGATGTTTTTTAACCCATGCCCATGTTTTTGTTGAGAGTTCAGTGTAGGTCTCTCAGTTCTACACAGAAATGGTCAGTAATTTCACGGTGTCATTTTTAAAGAGCAGGATGAAGGGATGAGATTTCTACTGAAAAGCAAAAAAAGAAGACCTACTCAAACCACCAACACAGGCACTCAAATGCATTTTCCTATGCCAATAACATGATTAAACATTAACTTCATGATTCATGTATAGAAAGAGAATGCACAGAGCCAAGTCTTGGCTTTGGACAGGACTGGGTGCTAGGTTGGTCTGGATGATCTTGGAGGTCTCTTCCAACCTGGCTGATTCTAGGATTCTGTGATTCTTGTACCTACTGGTCAGGCCACACCATGAGTATTGTGCCCAGTTCTGGGCTCCTCAATTCAAGAGAGATGTTGAGGTGCTGGAAGGTGTCCAGAGAAAGGCAACAAAGCTGGTGAGGGGCCTGGAACACAAACCCTATGAGGAGAAGCTGAGGGAGCTAGGGGGTGTGCAGCCTTGAGAAGAGGAGGCTCAGGGCTCACCTCATTGCTGTCTACAACTACCTGAAGGGAGGCTGTAGCCAGGTGGGGTTGGTCTCTTCTCCCAGGCAACCAGCAATAGAACAAGGGGACACAGTCTCAAGTTGTGTCAGGGGAGGTCTAGGCTGGATGTTAGGAGAAATTGTTGCCAGAGAGAGTGATTGGCATTGGAAAGGGCTGCCCAGGGAGGTGGTGGAGTTGCCATCCCTGGAGATGTTGAAGCAAAGCCTGGCTGAGGCACTTAGTGCTATGGTCTGGTTGACTGGCTAGGGCTGGGTGCTAGGTTGGACTGGATGATCTTGGAGGTCCCTTCCAAGGTGGCTGATTCTATGATTCTATGGTAAGTTGTTCCTGCCAGAAAGCTGGAAACTATCTGAAGAGATAGGGAAGCACCTCACTGTGCACACAAAACGGACATTCAGACACATTTGGTGGGGCTCATGGTTATGTACAACTAAATATCACTAAATGGTACCATGACAAACCAGGCTGCCATGGATTGGTCTAATATGGTGCATTCAACCCAGAGGCTGTAGATTCACTTCCTTAACTAAATAAAACAGAGGACATCTGCTTCTGACAATAGCAGTAAAAAAAAGTCACTCCATTGAGCTTTGCATTTGAGAGATCTAAGAGACTAAATCTAGTGCAAATGTTACAGCTTCAAGAAGTCCATTATATGAGAAATGGAATCAGCCTATTCCTGGAGAAAATGAATCAAGTTAAATAACATTTTTGATCAGAAGGAGAAAATGAATCAAGTTAAATAGCACTTTTGATCAGAAGGAGAAAATGATTCAAATTAAATAGCATTTTTGATCAGAAGGAGAAAATGAATCGAGTTAAATAGCATTTTTGATCACAATTCTGCTAGAAAAGGTCCAACTTGTTGGACTGGCTTTACAAAAGAAAGAATGTAGACAAGTCACATTCTAGTTTATCCTGTCATACAACCCCAGAATGATAGAGGTTGGGAGTAACCTCTGAAGCTTATTCTATCCAAACCCAGTCTCAAGCAGAGCTGCTCAGGGCCACGTCCAGATGGTTTCTGAGTACCTTCAATGATGGAGTTGCTGTAACTTCTTGGGGCAAACTGTGCTACTGCTCAGTCACTCCCACAGTGAAAAAAGGTTTCATGTTGCTCAAAGCCTCCAGTGCTCCCATTTGCACCCACTGGCTCTAGTCCTGTCACTGGGCATCCCTGAGAGGACTTTAGCTCTGTCCTCTTTGCACGCTCCCTTCACATACCCACTGGCAAGGCCCCCGTGCGCCTTCTCCTCTCCAGGCTGACCAGTACTAACTCTCGCAGCCTTTCCTCATATGTGAGGTGCCAGAGTCCCTTCATTGCCTTTGTGGCCCTTTGCTGGGCTCTCTCCAGCATGACCATATGTATCTCTTGTGCAGGGGAGCCCAGCAGCACTGGACACGGGCAGAAGGGCTCTGCAGCGGGACCTCGACCGCCTGGACAGATGGGCAGAGTCCAATGGGATGGCATTCAATGGCTCCAAGTGCAGGGTGCTGCACTTTGGCCACAACAACCCCATGCAGAGGTACAGGCTGGGGTCGGAGTGGCTGGAGAGCAGCCAGACAGAGAGGGATCTGGGGGTGCTGATTGATACTCGCCTGAACATGAGCCAGCAGTGTGCCCAGGTGGCCAAGAGAGCCAGTGGCATCCTGGCCTGCATCAGGAATGGTGTGGTCAGCAGGAGCAGGGAGGTCATTCTGCCCCTGTACTCTGCACTGGTTAGACCACACCTTGAGTACTGTGTCCAGTTCTGGGCCCTCCAGTTTAGAAGGGACATTGAGATGCTTGAATGTGTCCAGAGAAGGGCAACGAGGCTGGTGAGAGGCCTCGAGCACAGCCCTACGAGGAGAGGCTGAGGGAGCTGGGATTGTTTAGCCTGGAGAAGAGGAGGCTCAGGGGAGACCTTATTGCTGTCTACAACTACCTGAGGGGTGGTTGTGGCCAGGAGGAGGTTGCTCTCTTCTCTCAGGCAGCCAGCACCAGAACAAGAGGACACAGCCTCAAGCTGCGCCAGGGGAAATTTAGGCTTGAGGTGAGGAGAAAGTTCTTCACTGAGAGAGTCATTGGCTACTGGAATGGGCTGCCCAGGGAGGTGGTGGAGTCGCCGTCCCTGGAGCTGTTCAAGGCAGGATTGGACGTGGCACTTGGTGCCATGGTCTAGCCTTGAGCTCTGTGGTAAAGGGTTGGACTTGATGATCTGTGAGGTCTCTTCCAACCTTGGTGATACTGTGAGACTGTGAGACTGTGATACGATGCTCCTGTTCATGCCATGACAATGTTACAGTAACATCCTCTGGGCTGGGAAAAATCACTTTTTTAAAACTCCAAGTTGAAGGCTGCATTTTTATGCATTCCACTTCTGCTTTGCTTGGGAAGGGCATTAATTACAAGTACAAAGATGAAGGGGAATGGATTGACTTTCATCTCAGCAAGAGTAACTGATTTTAAAACCACCTTTTCATAAATGGATTGATGCACGACTGTGTTCCAACTAAGGTCATTTCCCCACTACTTAACAAAATCATCTGTATAATTATTGGAGAAAAATTGAAAACCAGTTCAGTTTTACAAACAAAATAAAGATGGGAATTAAATTTGTGATGGTTTGGCTCAAACTAGCACCATATTCTATTTTTGAGCCTTCTTTTGCCTCCAGAAAACAGCTGTAAATGGAGCAACTGTAAGACTGGAACATTCTAAAGTCTTCAGTAGAGCAAAGGGACACAGTCTCAAGCTGTGCTGGGGGAGATCTAGGCTTAGGAGGAAGTTGTTGCCAGAGAGAGTGATTGGCATTGGAATGGGCTGCCCAGGGAGGTGGTGGAGTTGCCATCCCTGGAGGTGTTGAAGAAAAGCCTGGCTGAGGCACTTAGTGCCATGGTCTGGTTGATTGTCTAGGGCTGGGTGCTAGGTTGGACTGGATGATCTTGGAGGTCTCTTCCAACATGGTTGATTCTATGACTCTATGCTTCTAAAGTGACTATTCTGGGACTTCAGGATGAACTTTTTGGGGTTTTCTTCTTTACATGGAAGACAAAGTACCATGAAATTTACAGGAAAAGAAAACCCAAACACTGTCCCGAGCAGCAGAGAAGAGATTTAAACAAACCTTCTCCTCTTGGAGCTGCTACAAATTCCTTTTCCTATATTAAAGGTCAACCAAAAACTGAACATAAGGAAATAGATTTTCTAGCTGTTCAATCACAAAATGCTAGGTTTAGAAATGATATAACACAGCTCAAAGAATTATTTGTAAAATGTATGCTCTGCTTAGTTTGTCACAGAATCACAGAACCTTAGAACCAACCAGGCTGGAAGAGACCTCTAAGATCATCTAGTTCAACCTAGCACCCAGCCCTAGCCAATCAACCAGACCATGGCACTAAGTGCCTCAGCCAGGCTTTTCTTCAACACCTCCAGGGATGGTGACTCCACCACCTCCCTGGGCAGCCTATTCCAATGCCAATCACTCTCTCTGGGAAGAACTTCCTCCTAACATCCAGCCTGTACCTCCTCCAGCACAATCTGAGACTGTGTCATGACTGGAATCTACTGAAAACTATCCTAAGGACTATAAATCTGTTCAAATGACTATTTCCTTGTCTAAATCCTTGAGTAAACCTTTCATAAACTGTTATAAATTTGGACAATTATTTACCTGAAAAACATGTTAATCATTAAGGGCAATTTCTTCTATGTCTCTTGTTACAGAATGAACTTCCTCCTATTCTTAAACTCTAACAGTGCAAAAAACCCAAGTCCTGGTCTGGACAAAAGTTGCAAATTAAAGCTGGATTTAGATCTTATTAGACTAGATAGAGAGAAAACTTGAGTACTCCTGTACTTATTTTTCTCCAACTCATGAAGACAAGCATGGAGATATTAGGTTTTTGTTTTAGCTTTAAATTCCATTTAAATTCAATTCAAATTCAATTCAAACCAAAATTATAGCTTCTTTTTGGCTAGCCACAGAACATAGCTCTCCTTTAGACAGCACCAAAGAATCACAGAATCAGAGAATGAGTCAGGGTTGGAAGGGACCACAAGGATCAGCTAGTTCCAACCCCCCTGCCACGGGCACAGGCACCCTACCCTAAATCAGCCTGCCCACAGCCTCATGGTCTTAAACATCTCCAGCCATGGGGCCTCAACCACCTCCCTGGGCAATCCATTCCAGGCTCTCACCACTCTCATGCTCAACAACTTCCTCCTCACAGCCACTCTGAATCTCCCCACCTCCAGCTTTGCTCCATCCCCCCTAGTCCTGTCACTCCCTGAGAGCCTAAAAAGCCCCTCTCTAGCTGTCTCCTCTGTAATGGAGGCTCCAGAACTGGATGCAGTAGTCCAGGTGTGGTCTCAGCAGAGCAGAGCAGAGGGGGAGAATCACCTCCCTCAACCACTTGTCCTGATGCAGCCCAGGCTCTGGTTGGCCCTCCAGGATGCAAGTGCACACTGCTGGCTCATGTTGAGCTTCTCATCCAGCAGCACCCTCAAGTTCCTCTCCTCAGGGCTGCTCTCCAGCCACTCACTGCCCAGCCTGGATTTGCGCTTGGAATTGCCTTGACCCAGATGCAGTGAAGAGAAGAAGTATAGAGAATCAGGATGCTCACTTAAAGCCACCATGGAGGTTGTGTAGCTCCTGTGCATGTCCACATCCTTCTTGTAATGGGGGGGCTCCAGAATTGGAGCATTTAGCACAAGAATTAAAGCCTCTCTCCAAGTGAACAAAAAACCGAATCAAGTAGCACAAAGTTGTACATTTCATTGGAGCATTTTAATATCACAGAATCATAGAATCAACCAGGCTGGAAGTGACCTCCAAGATCATCCAACCTAGCACCCAGCCCTAGACAATCAACCAGACCATGGCACTAAGTGCCTCATCCAGTCTTTTCTTCAACACCTCCAGGGATGGTGACTCCACCACCTTCCTGGGCAGCCCATTCCAATGCCAATCACTCTCTCTGCCAACAACTTCCTCCTAACATCCAGCCTATACTTCCCCTGGCACAACTTGGGACTGGGTCCCCTTCTTCTGTTGAAATTGAAAATATGAAATTGAAAATAGGATGTAACTAATAAATATTACTCTGTAGAAAGATCAAAATGCTGAGCTGTTCAGATTAAATTTCTGCATAGTATTTATCTCTGAGCACTTGAAGAATGGACTATAGAAATAATGGCATTAGAGTCCCTATTTAGTGAAATCAGTGAGGAGTTACATGAACATACATCTGTGAAAATGGGATTGGAGAGAACCACAATGCCTTTACCTTACAGAAAATACCATTTTTTATCCACTGTGTAACTCGTTTCTAATTAGAAGAAAGACAATGGGAAAGGTGTATAGAACATAAACACAAGTCCTCCTGCTCCATGGCACGTAAGCTTTATCAGTCTACTGCTCCTAAAATATCTCTGATGGGATGGAAATTTCTTTGGAGCATGCCCCTGAGAAGAGCTGATCTTCTTGGATGAGAACAATCTGTTTAAGTAACAGCTTCTTGCGGCCAAACAGAAGGTCAGAACTGTGCAAGAAATAGAACTGTGACTGAAGACTACAGATGCTACAGACACTGGGAAACCTCTGATGTATAAAGGAATTTCAGGGATAACAGATGGACATGCTTGGATCTGCTGAGCATCCAGGCTTCCCACCAAACTGTTTATTAGCTTCAGGGATACATCAACAGTCTCATGTAGCAAATAAACTTACAGGACTTCTCTTTCTGGGGCAACAGGCCCATTCACAGGTTCATTTCAGGTTGGATTATGAGATGGAAGCAATAATAGAGATGTTACTCACCAGAAACAGTCAAAATAACTTAGAATCATACAGTCAGTCAGGGTTGGAAGGGACCACAAGGACCAGCTAGTTCCAACCCCCCTGCCATGGGCACAGACACCCTACCCTAGAGCAGGCTGCCCACAGACTCATCCAGCCTGGCCTTAAACACCTCCAGGCATGGGGCCTCAACCACCTCCCTGGGCAACCCATTCCAGCCTCTCACCACTCTCATGCTCAACAACTTCCTCCTCACAGCCAGTCTGAATCTCCACACCTCCAGCTTTGCTCCATTCCCCCCAGTCCTGTCACTCCCTGAGAGCCTAAAAAGTCCCTCCCCAGCTTTTTTGTAGGCCCCCTTCAGATACTGAAAGGCCACAGGAAGGTCACTTGGGAGCCTCCTCTTCTGCAGACTTAACAGCCCCAACTCTTTCAGTCTGTCCTCATAGCAGAGCTGCCCCAGCCCTCTGACATCTCAGTGGCCCTTCTCTGGACACACTCCAGCACGTCCACATCCTTCTTGTAATGGGAGCTCCAGAACTGGATGCAGTTCTTTTGCCATTTAGGTGTGCTTAGGGGAACATTTTCAAGTGCAAGTGCTTAATGAACGGAAGAAATTATTGCCTCTAAGCAGTAATGCAGCGTGGCAGAAACAAGAACAGAAAATGGTAAAGAACTCACCGACTCTTTTCTGCTCATAGTTTTGCTTTGGGATCGCGAGCGTGAGATTGTACTGAAAAAGGAATCCTTCTTCGACGCAGACAGAGGTGGAGATCCTGTAAATTCACGCCCTCCAGACAAGCTCTCGATGCTCGGTGATGAGCTGATGTTTTTGGAACTTTGGCCTGTAAAGCAAGTATAAAGTAACAGAAGAATTAATCAACAGGCAGTTTCTCTTCCCTGTAAATTCCCCCTCGTCTTAATCGACACTGAGATTCACAGACGGCTCAACACAGAATGAAATGTTGTCAGCATGCACGGTGAGACTGAAGGACTGTTCTGACATACACAAAACTCTGTGAGAGGAAAAATACAAACTTTTAGTGTATAGATACATACAAACACAAGCTGGTGTATGTGTGTGTGTATATAATGCTAAACTATTTAGATATATATCTATACACATAAATACAACCTCAGCATATACACCATATTATATATCCACATATTGAGGACCTTCTCTTCCCTGTGTGACATAATCATAGAATCATAGAATCAACCAGGTTGGAAGAGACCTCCAAGGCCAACCTAGCACCCAGCCCTAGGCAAGCAACTAGACCATGGCACTAAGTGCCTCATCCAAGCTTTTCTTCAACACCTCCAGGGACAGCAATTCCACCACCTCCCTGGGCAGCCCATTCCAATGCCAACAAATTCCTCCTAACATCCAGCCTAGACCTCCCCTGGCACAACTTGAGACTGTGTCCCCTTGTTCTGTTGCTGGTTGCCTGGGAGAAGAGACCAACCCTACCTGGCTACAGCCTCCCTTCAGGTAGTACAGTGTATTCCAAATCACAAAGCAGTGTTCTTGGATTGTAACAGGCATTTCCAGTGTCCAGAGGAGCCAAGAGTTTCAGAACTGTAAACAAGAAAGCTGAAAGGCAAGTCACACCACTCATACATGGCTTCTCTAACGTAACAGAAGAGCCACCTATCATTTTCCCAATCCAGATGTTTAATAGAGGCGCTTTAAGAAGTACAACTGAAGTCACCCTGAAGTTTTTGAAGTCTTTCAGATGTATTATGTGAGCATCAATTGCTGAGGCGTTAACAACCCTCATGTAGCTTCAGAAATATTACTGGAGCATCAATGCAGAGATTTCAGGATCAGGAAGAATTACACAAGATTCCATTTGTATCCTCTCTGCAACATGTCTTACTGATTCTGCATACTTTTTAACAGGCAGTGTGGTACATTCATCTTAACAAGAAGATCATTTGAGAGAGTTTCTAATTTTGGATTATTTATCAGGAAAAAAAGACCAAAAAAAACCCACCATAAAGCATCAGAACTCTTACATGCCATATAGAATCAAAATGTATAAATTGATGAACTTTGCTGATGACACCAAGCTGGGAGGCTTGGCTGATACAGCTGAAGGCTGTGCAGCCATCCAGAGAGACCTGGACAGACTGAGTGCTGGGCACAGAGGAACCAAAGGAGGTTCAACAAGGACAAGTGCAGAGTCCTGCATCTGGGGAGGAATAAACTGCACCAGTACAGGCTGGGAGGTGATCTGCTGGAGAGCAGCCCTGTGCTGGAGAGGGACCTGGGAGTGCTGGTGGACAACAAGTTAACCATGGCACAGCAATGTGCCCTTGTGGCCAAGAGAGGCAATGGGATCCTGGGGTGTATTAGGAAGAGTGTGTCCAGCAGATCAAGAGAGGGTCTCCTCCCCCTCTACTCTGCCCTGGTGAGACCTCATCTTGAATACTGTGTTCAGTTTTGGGCTCCCCAGTTTAAGAGGGACAGGGATCTGCTGGAGAGGGTCCAGTGGAGGGCTACGAGGATGATGAGGGGACTGGAGCACTGCTTGATGAAGAGAGGCTGAGGGACCTGGGGCTTTTTAGTCTGGAGAAGAGGAGGCTGAGAGGGGATTTAATTAAAGTTTATGAATATCTGAGAGCTGGGGGTCAGGAGTGGGGGGACAGGCTCTGCTCACTTGCTGCCTGCGATAGGACAAGGAGCAATGGATGGAAGCTGCAGCACAGAAGGTTCAGCCTCAACACAAGGGGGGACTTCTTTACTGTAAGGGTCCCAGAGCACTGGCACAGGCTCCCCAGAGAGATTGTGGAGTCTCCTTCTCTGGAGACTTTCAAGGTCTGTCTGGATGTGTTCCTGTGTGATCTGTGCTAGATTCTGTGGCCCTGCTCTGGCAGGGGGGTTGGACTCAATTATCTCCTTGGGTCCCTTCCAGCCTCTGACATCCTGTCATCCTATGAATTAATCTGTCTTCCATAGCAGCTTCATCAACAATCTGGGAAATCATTGAATCAAAACTATCAGTTCTCTTTGCTTGTTCTAACAACTCCAGATAAATGCATTATGCCTCCTTAAAAGAAGATTAGTGAGATCTAATCTCTGACCATCTAAGCATATAACAGAGGGTCCTGAAACCTACATGAAACAGCCTGAAGAAACCCCAAGTATGGAAATCAAATAAATGCTTATGAGACACAGAGAGTACATAGCTAAGTATCCCTATTGTAAGCAGTAGTCAGAACACATTGTTACTGCATAGGATGTATATATGTGTATATATATATATATGCACACTGAAATACATAAATAGTTCACAGTAAGGATGCACAGGATTGCATGTACTAAAAATACACCCACTTTTGAAGCCAAAAGGAGCAGTGTAATCTCCATATGCTGGCTTCTAACTGGCTCATTACTTGCCTGTTGCTAATGACATTGAGGCTGACCTCAGGGTCACAAATGTGCTGACTTAAAACCATTTGGAAAATAGAGGGATGTGATAGTGGGAAAAAGACTCAAACTGTTGGTATTGATGGCAAGACAGAGGGTGGGGACATGCAGTGTCTTGGAAAAAAGGGAAGTTTAAATGTAATGTGATCTATAATAAACATTTCTAACAGAGACAATGATGAGTGGTGAAGAAAGAAAAGCAAGCATCAGGTCTTACTAATTTAGAGTCAAGTTGGAGATAATAATGAATTTTGGGGGTTTCTACTAAAAGACATGAAACATCAGGGGAAGGCACACAAAAGGTATACATGTAATGGGATCTGTAATAAAGACAAATGATGAGAGGAGTATGGAGTAGAAGGAAAAGCAAACATCAGGTCTTACTAATTTAGAGGTAAGTTGTAGTGGAGATAATAATGAATTTTGGAGGTTTCTACTAAAAGACATGAAAAATCAGGGGAAGGCACACAAAAGGCATACAAAACTGATAGCTCATTTTCTTTGGCCCCCACAGAGGAAAAGAATAGGATTTGTACTTACAAGGACAGCAAGGACAAAGACACCAAGAAGAACAGAAGGCCCAATATATAATTCAAAGCCATTTAGATATGCTCATCTATTACTCTGTATTTGCCATAGTCAGGAGGTAGAGTCTTAAAATTTGCAAAAAGAATGATAGGAGTTTTACAAAACTTTTCAGATCAGTTAGTTCCCTTTTTTCTTCTCTGGAACAAAGGCTTCCAGCTCTTACAAAATGTATCCAATCCATCTTATCCTACAAACTCATATGCTTACTATTTCAGGCCAAGGCAGGGAAGCTCCTCTTTAGTCAAGTGCATCACAGTAGATGTTTAGCTCAAGATACCTGCTTCACATATGACAACAGGGAAGGAAGCAACTGAAAGAGACGCTGATAGTCGAGCTGACCCACATGACAAAGTGTGAGATGGAGCACGAAGCACAAGGCAAGCACACACTTGTAACAAAGAGGGATGCTGGCGTACAGCGAATGTAAGGGACGGGCCGCAGGCGGCACGGTCGGAGAGCGACGAAGCGAAGGCGCTTTCCTCTCTCTACCCAACAGCGCCACGCGGTGGACGGACAATGGCACTGAATGGAAACCTGCAAGGTGGCAATGGAGCAGGAGGGCAGTGTTGCGGGAGCAGCAAGTGCGGGTGCCCCCGCAGCAGCCATACCTGGGTGGGCAGGGGGATGCTGCTGCTGCTGCTGCTGCTGCTGCTGCTGCTGCCCAGCATCGCTGCCCGTGCCTGCCTCGCCTGGGAAACAAACACAGCGTTAGAAGGCTTCCCCAACAAATGCAGGTCACGGCAGAAAAGAGCTGCAAGCTGGGGGTTGTTAGCTGGAAGCCCCTGCTCTGAACTCAGTGCTGCAAGAGAGCAGTGTAAGAGCATGCAAAAAGAAACAGGAGGGTTTAATAATCACGGCACTACATGCTGCCCTGAGACACGTGTGGAAAAACAGTGTTTGAAGAGACTGACTTATCAAAATATAAACCCAAACCAATCAGACTCATGTTGGTTTTGGTATTCTATGCTGATGATGTTACTCTGCTGATTTAGAAACATCATATTCTTACTAAGTATTTCTAATTGCCCCAAAATCTTTACATTCATATGTTTTTGAACACCACCACCCTCCTCCAGACATTTGTTAGTGTTTGATTCCTTTAATTTGTATTAAGTTCTGCTATCAATAAGGACAACTTCTTTCTCCTTCTGAAAAAAAACAAACCCACATCCTAATTTTCTAGTCATAGTTCATAAATTATTCTTAGTATGAAGATAATTTCTTTAGGGCATATTTGGTGACTGGAAATTCTGTTTGTGTTACAACAAATACCACAGAAGTATCAACTCATAAAAAACAAGCAATAGTCTGGAAACTCTTTAAAACAATGATAACAGTTTTGGCAGAGCTTCATCTTCAAACCAGTCCTCTAATGTGTCCTTGTGATAAAGGCATTCAATTGAAAAAGACTTCTGGGTTTCAGTGTGGAAGGACCTAGAAGGAAAACTATCTGGCACTACTGTAGAAGAAGTGGAAAAGAAATACTTTTTTTCCTGTCAACATACTGCTGGTTGATAACCAAAGACTTTCTGAACACTCAAGAATTCAGGGGAACACAAAGGGCAACAATTTGCTATTTTTTCATTATCAACATTTTCTTCTTTCAAGCCAAACAAACTCAGCTGACAACCCAATATTTGAATCCAACCTTTACTCCAATGAATTCATTCATTGTGTAGGATCAACAGAATATTCAAGCCCCTTTTCTATTAGCAGATATTACCTTGCAGAAGTAATCAGTAATGATACTGAATCTTCTTTTGGGCTGAGCACAGGCTGAGCAAGATATGTTATTAGGAGGAACTGAATTTCCAGTTATGTCTCTGGATACTTGGTTAAACTGTGATTTGTAACACTGAAGATGAATCTGGAATTACAGGCTTGCTGCTTTTATTATTCTTCTGCTGTTTTCTTCAGTTGCATTAAGTAATTTATGTGTTTTTTCTTAAGAAAATCAGTGAGCACCAAAACTTTGGAACAAGAAATCATTACTACATTACATGAACAAATCATCCCTCGCTGAGAGCACAGCACATGCTACCCTTTGAGGTGGCAGCATGAATGGACACTGCTGCTAGTTTGTGAGTGGTTAACTCGGTCTATACAGAGCTGTTAAAGCTATGACAGGATTATTTTCCCAGTCCTGCAGGTTCTTTTCTTACCAAGGACTCCTTCACACTTAATAAAAAAGTAGATTAGGCAATTAATTTAATCTCTTCAAACTTACAACCCTCTCCAGAGTAATTTAAACTATCTGCTCTACCCAAGCACTCAAAATCTGAAAGACTTAATACAAGAAAAACAGATAACTTTTGTGACTGATGTCTGTTAGATTTACAGCACCTCAGTCTGTCATAGTGTCCAGCTGAGCACCTGTGAGTGTTTCACCACCTGGAAGTGCAGAAGTCCTATCCATTTAAACTCTAAATTCGTGCCAGCTAGATAGTAACTTGACAGCCTTATACTTGAAAACCATGGCAAACAGCTTTTAGATACTCAAAGGTTAGAGTGGAATCCAAAGCCTGAAAAAGCCTTGCTGGTGCAGAAGGTAAAGAGGCATGTAAGAAGTTCAGCACAAACAAGAATGGAATGAGAGCTGCTCAGGGTATGGAGATATTCTAAGTCCTAAAATTTAATACCTGGAATAAAAGTACCTGCAGCTTCTCAGAGCTGTGGGGAGTGCCCTCCCTCATGAGAGATGATGCACAGCTCCTTTTTGAGGTGGTGATACTATCTTTCTGCACAGAACTGAAAAGCAGGGTAGTGTACTCAGCACTGGCGAGGCTACAGCTTGAGCACCGCATTCAATTCTGGGTGCCAGAGTATAGGGAAGACATTGAGTTCCTGGAGTGTGTCCAGAGAAGAGCAATGAGGCTGGTGAGGGGTTTGGAGGGCTTGCCATATGAGTAGCAGCTGAGGGAGCTGAGGTTTAGTCTGGAGAGGAGAAAGCTAAGAGGAAATCTTATTGGTCTCTACAACCAAATGAGGTTAGAGTAAGGCTGGTGTTGGTCTCTTATCTCAAGTAACTAGTGACAGGACAAGAGGAAATGGGTTTAAGTTGTGCCAGGCAAGGTTTAGATTTGGCATTAAAAACACTACTGAGAGAGTGGTGAGGCACTGGAGCAGGCTGCTCAGGGAGATGGTGGAGTTGTCATTCCTGGAGGTGTTCAAGAAGCATGTGTGACGCTTTGGGATATAGTTTAGCGCTCATGGTAGCTGGGTTATGGCTGGACTTGATCTTAAAGGTCTTTTCCAGCCTTAATGATTCTATGATTCTATAATGTATTCTAATCTTTAAAATGCAATCAAGGGGGTGCTGGTTTACAGAGGTATCTGCATCATGCTCCAAAAAGGTCTTTTAACCCTGTCTCTACCACACTGTCACTGCAAACAGGGATTGTTTTTTTTCTTTCTAAGCTATTCCTACATTTAAACTTACCACAGAAAGAATTCAGTGGTCAGCCTGGAAGAGTTTTTATCTTTGCTTTGAAAATTTGGGTTTGTTGTAAGTTATACATTTATAAATGTTGTTATGTTATCAATTCACAAATTATGGCACTTGCAAATCATAAAATCATAGAGTGGTCTAGGTTGGAAGGGACCTCAAGGATCATTCAGTTCCAACCCCCTGCCACAGGCAGGGATACCTCAGGTTGCTCAAGACCTCATCCAACCTGGCCTTAAACACTTCCAGGGAGGGAGCAGCCACAACCTCCTTGGGCAATCTGTGCCAGTGTCTCACCACCCTCACTGCAAAGAACCCTTTCCTAACATCCAGTCTAAATCTCCCCTCTGCCACTTTAAACCCATTCCCCCTTGTTCTGTCATTACAAGACCTTGTCAATAGTCCCTCCCCAGCTTTCCTGTAGGTCCCCTTCAAATACTGGAAGGCCGCTACAAGGTCTCCTCAAAGCCTTCTCTTCTCCAGGCTGCAGAGCCCCAACTCTCTCAGCCTGTCCTCATAGCAGAGCTGCTGCAGCCCTCTGAGCGTCTTTGTGGCCTCCTCTGGACCCGCTCCAGCAGTTCCATGTCCTTTTTGTGCTGGGGGCTCCAGAACTGCACACAGTACTCCAGGTGGGGTCTGAGTAGAGCAGAGCCAAGGGTCAGAATCCTCTCCCTTGCCCTGCTGCCCACACTGCTCTTGATGCAGCCCAGCACAGGGTTGCTGTCTGGGCTGCATGTGCACATTGCAGGCTCATGTTGAGCTTTTCATCACAAGTATGACACTAATACGTATAACACAACTCACTGTCCTCTCAACTGATTAAAAAAAGTATATTTACATTTTGTTGCTTTTAAATTACTTCTGCAAGTGTTGTACCCAATGTGGATAGAGAGAATAGGGTGCAGCTACTGCAAATGCTTTGTGCATAAATCTGTGTTATTTATTGATAGCTTTAGCACATCTCCATATTCCTGCTGATACAGAAACATGTGCACAATTTGCACATGACAATGACCAAACACAGCTACATTTTAAAATCCTGATTCTTGTATGGAAAGAACCAGGAGGGCCAATGCCATTCTGGGGTGTGTTAGAAGGGCTGTGGCTAGTAGGTCGAGAGAGGTTCTCCTGCCCTTCTACTTCACCCTGGTGTGGCCACATCTGGAGTACTGTGTCCAGTTCTGGGCCCCTCAGTTCAAGAGGGCCATGGAATTGCTTGAGAGTGTCCAGTGCAGAGCCATAAAGATGATGAAGGGAATTGAACATCTCTATTATGAGGAGAGGCTGAGGGAGCTGGGGCTGTGCTGCTTGGAGAAGAGGAGGCTGAGAGGTGACCTCATCAATGGTTATCAATATGTACAGGTGAGTGCCAGGAGGCTGGAGCCAGGCTCTGCTGGGTGATGCCCAAGGACAAGACGAGGAGCAATGAGTGGAAGCTGAGGCATAGGAAGTTCCATGTAAACATGAGGAGGAATTTTTTCCCTGTGAGGGTGAGAGAGCATTGGAACAGGCTGCCCAGGAGGGCTGTGGAGTCTCCCTCTCTGGAGATATTCAGAACATGCCTGGATGAGTTCCTGTGTGTTCTGGTCTAGGTGATCCTGCTCTGGCAGGGAAGTTGGACTGGATGAGCTGTTGAGGTCTCTTTCAGCCCCTGCCATTCTGTGACACTGTGATTTCTGGATGGTGCAGAATGTTACTTGTCATACACGAGGGCGACTTTCAAAACTGGTGAAAAATATGATGCAGTCCTATGTATATTCCAAGGCAATCAGCACTTAAAACCATTACTTAGGATGACCTGCTAGAAGCAGATACTGTATCACTCTAAACACTCCTTGCAAAGGACATACTGCCATGAGCTGTTTGAAGAGGCAAAGAGGAAACATACCTTGAGCATGGCAGAGTACAGCAAACAATCACCGAGGCTGCGCTTGTGACAGCTGTTTGAATGAACTGCCCTCAAGAAATACTAAACCATAGAATCATAGAATGGCTTAGGTTGGAAGGGACCTTAGAGATCATCTACTCCAACCTCTGGCTCAAGGAAGAGATGTAGTATTTACTAAACAGAGAAAGTGCACAGGGCCATTGCAAATTATTAAGAGACAAATCCATGTCACTGCTCAAATTACTGTTCAAACAAGCTCCACACAAAGTACTCTGTACCTGATCTAACTTCCTTCCCCTGCATTCAGCTGAAATTGTTATGCATGGGGTTTGCACTAACTGTAAAAACAACTATGTGCAATTCAGCCTTGCATTTAAAAATATGCTGCACTTAAAAGGCTGGAAAATGAACTGATTAATGTTTATGGCAAGGATGTGGATTGTTGGTATGTCTGATGTAATTTCTGGCAAATATGATTTTTAAAGGTTGGATGAGAAAGCTAAGATCATCCAGTCCAACCTAACACCCAGTCCTATCCAATCGACTAGACCATGGCACTAAGTGCCTCACCCAGGCTTGCCTTCAACACTGGATAGGGCTGGGTGGTAGGTTGGTCTGGATGATCTTGGAGGTCTCTTCCAACCTGCTCTATTCTATTCTATTCTATTCTATTCTATTCTATTCTATTCTATTCTATTCTATTCTATTCTATTCTATTCTATTCTATTCTATTCTATTCTATTCT
>WAAF01014453.1:61538-78162 GCA_013400475.1 Tricholaema leucomelas | reverse complement strand
ACACCCCCAGCTCCCTCAGCCTCTCCTCCTAGGGCCTGTGTTCTAGGCCAGCTTCATCACCCTCCTCTGGACACACTGTCACATTGCAATGTCACATTCTTCAGGTACCACCAAACCCTGCATTACATTGCAAATGTGCCATTACACTCAGCACACATGTCCTTCGTAACAAAATCCTGCTTTTCTCTTTCCTTCCAATAGGTACCCATCGATATAAAACCAATAGAAGAACTCCCTCCAGCCCTTAAGACACAAGACAAAACTTCTCTCCGTCACGGCACTGCCACACTTTCCACCGTTACCTTTGCCCAGCTGAACTGGCATGCTTTCAGACTTCATCATCCTCTGCTGTTGTGCCTGGTGCTGGTGATGATGGTGCTGGTGGTGCTGGGGGACTTCCATTGTGCTTCTGATGGGCATTGCAGGGGGCAGTAAGCTGCTCCCGCCGGCAGGAGCACCCACAGCCCCACCTGAAGCCATAGCTGGAGCAATCAGCTTTCGGCCGAAATTCAGTAAGCTGTTGGAGACTTTGTTGATGTTCAGTGGGGCAGTCTTAGCACTGGCACTGAAAAAAAAAAGAAGAGGGAGAATACCACATCCTTGTCAAGTTTGGATAGGAACAGCAAGGAAGAGTTCTCCAAAAATGGGGGGAGGAAAAAAAATCTAACATTTGAACATTACCAAGAGAGCATTTTACCGGAGTCACAGCGCAGTACACACGGGATTCACAGGGACTGCACATGGTGTGAGCTCCTCCAAACCCTTCCCCCAGAAATGCAGATTAAACACCACACAAAGCAGGCTTTTTAAACATGTTTTTTTTCAAATAAAGCAAAGGAAGGAGTGCCAAAAAAACAATACAAGCTCTAAGGCATCAAAAACTTTGTAACGCTGAGTTTATTGCACTCCTTATTCAATGACTGCTTTAATATCTGCTCCTGATAGATTAAATTCTTTTAACTGCTTAAAAGAACTCATCTTAAAGATGTCTTTCAACAAGCAAAACTATCACTAGACTATGGCTTTAGGTTGAGAGAGCTAGGTGTCTCTTGCTCTCACTTAACCTTTGGCCCAGCCCAGTAACTTTAAAGCCAAGCACTTTTTAACGGGAATCCTGATTTCCAAAGCAATTTTGCCTGAAGAACAATTTGAGGATATAGCACATATCATGATCCTTATTGTTGGCCCAGGCCAACCTCACGACATTCAACAAGGCCAAGTGTAAGGTCCTGCACCTGGGTCTGTGCAATCCCAGGCACAGATACAGGCTGGGTGGTGAATGGCTGAGAGCAGCCCTGAGGAGAAGGACCTGGGGGTCTGGGGTGATGAAAAGCTCAACATGAGCCGGCAGTGTGCACATGCAGCTCAGACAGCAACCCTGTGCTGGGCTGCAGCAAGAGCAGTGTGGGCAGCAGGGCAAGGGAGGGGATTCTGACCCTTGGCTCTGCTCTACTCAGACCCCACCTGCAGTCCTGTGTGCAGTTCTGGAGCCTCCAACACAAGAAGGACATAGAACTGTTGGAGCCAGTCCAGAGGAGGCCACCAAGATGCTCAGATGGCTGCAGCAGCTCTGCTATGACCACAGGCTACAAGAGTTGGGGCTCTGCAGCCAGGAGAAGAGAAGGCTTTGAGGAGACCTTGTAGTGGCCTTCCAGTATCTGACTTCCAGGAAGGCTGTGGAAAGACTATTTACAAGGTCTTGTAATGTCAGGACGAGGGGGAATGGGTTTAAAGTGGCAGAAGGGAGATTTAGACTGGATGTTAGGAGGAAGTTCTTTACAGTGAGGGTGGTAAGACACTGGCACAGGTTGCCCAGGGAGGTTGTGGCTGCTCCCTCCCTGGAGGTGTTTAAGGCCAGGTTGGATGAGGCCTTGAGCAACCTGCTCTAGTGGGAGGTGTCCCTGCCTATGGCAGGGGGTTGGTGCTGGATGATCCTTGAGGTCCCTTCTAACCTTCTATGATTCTATTAATTCACTTCAGTTACATGCAACTGGTTGGATATTTAATTCTCTTCAGTTACATGCACCATTAAGAATGAGGAAACTTCCATTTAATCTGTCTAAAATAAAGAGGCAAAGGAGCTTCACATTCCCATTAGAAGAGATCATACAAACCAAGCATCAGCAGTGCTCATGCAGTATTTTCCCAGTTACATGATTAATGCTTGAAATGCTTCACAGAAATATGTCACAATTGCAGAGACCTTTCTGCTGCTGTTTGTTTTACTGGTCTGTACTTCAGAGCCCCACCTGGGCTTGTTTAACCTGGAGAAGAGGAGGCTCAGGGGGACCTTGCTGCTGTCTACAATTACCTGAAGGGAGGCTGGAGCCAGGTGTGGTTGGTCTCTCTACCATGCAACCAGCAACAGAACAAGGGGACACAGTCTCAAGTTGTGCTGGGGGAGGTCTAGGCTGGATGTTAGTGGGAAGTTGTTGGCAGACAGAGTGATTGGCATTGGAATGGGCTGCCCAGGGAGGTGGTGGAGTCACCGTCCCTGGAGGTGTTGACAAAAAGCCTGGATGAGGCACTTAGTGCCATGGTCTGGTTGACTGGCTAGGGCTGGGTGCTAGGTTGGACTGGATGATCTTGGAGGTCTCTTCCAACCTGGTGATTCTATGATTCTATGATCCTAACATGAACAACACTGAGGTGCTATAACTCTGGAGGAGGCGAGTTTAAACTCAGCAGAATTTCAGGAGAGTAAGAACAATGTCTCTAGTTCTTACCATTTAAATGCCTGATATATTAATGCAAAGGATGATTACAGCCATTAACCACGGATCAATGTTTACATTTTAGTCCTCTAAACGCATCAGATATGCACAATAACTACATGAAAACTGCTGATTGGTTATGTTGTAGTTATCAGTAGATGCATCTAAAAGTAAGGCATCAGTTTAAAAATATGAGTATCAAAGAGACTTGAATGCCATCTAAGAAGCAAATGATTGTTTCATCACAATGAGCATCACTGACCTTGACTATGGTGTATTTTTAAACTAGCAGTAGGAAGATGATTCAATCTCTGCAGTTTTCTGCTAAGATGGGAATGTTTTGTTTTAAGGAAGTCTTATTCAAAGCCATTTCTCTCTTCAGGAAGAGGCCTTTGTAAGAGGCAAATCTGAGTATGATGGATTAAAAAGTTGCATATGGGATAAAATAAGCAATACATGTTAGAGATTTGCCAAGACATTTCAAATGTATCATTCTGAGTCTGTGGAATGAAGAAGAGGAGGCTCCCAGGTGATCTTCTTGTGGCCTTCCAGTATCTGAAGGGGGCCTCCAAAGAAGCTGGGGACAGACTTTTTAGGATATCAGGGTGCAAGAGGACTAGAGGGAATGGAGCAAAGCTGGAGGAGGGGAGATTCAGCCTGGACGTGAGGAGGAAGTTGTTGAGCATGAGAGTGGGGAGAGGCTGGAATGGGTTGCCCAGGGAGGTGGCTGAGATCTCATCCCTGGAGATGTTTAAGGCCAGGTTGGACAAGGCTGTGGCCAGCCAGCTCTAGGGTGTCCCTGCCCATGGTAGGGGGGGGTTGGAACTAGATGATCCTTGTGGTCCCTTCCAACCTTGACTGATTCTATGATTCTAGGGTTCTATGAATGAAAGATGAAAAAGACCTGATAGTTGATCTAATCCATCTCTTTGTTCACAGTAGAAATGTTTCCTAATGTTACATCTTACAATTCTCTCTCTAGTCAAATCTTAAAACTGATTTACTACATCTGACCTACTCTGAATGTGCCTGTGTTGAGACAAATTTATTCCAGTTATTCCTCCCAGGCAACCAGCAACAGGACAAGGGGACACAGTCTCAAGTTGTGCCAGGGGAGGTCTAGGCTGGATGTTAGGAGGAAGTTGTTGCCAGAGAAAGTGATTGGCATTGGAATGGGCTGCCCAGGGAGGTGGTGGAGTCACTGTCCCTGGAGGTGTTGAAGAAAAGCCTGGCTGAGGCACTTAGTGCCATGGTCTGGTTGATTGGCTACGGCTGGGTGCTAGGTTGGGCTGGATGATCTTGGAGGTCTCTTCCAACCTGGTTGATTCTATGAACACTGTACACTGAGTCCTCTATAAATTTCTTCTCTCCTTTGATGTGTGTCCTGTATACATATATGCAATGCATTTATGTTCCTACATACAGATCTGCCATTGGAATGGGCTGCCCAGGGAGGTGGTGGAGTCACCGTCCCTGGAGGTGTTCATGAAAAGCCTGGATGAGGCATTTTAGTGCCATGGTCTAGATGTCTGGATAGGGCTGGGTGAAAGGTTGGACTGCATGGTCTTGGAGGTCCCTTCCAACCTGGTTGATTCTATGAGTCTATGATTTCATGCGTATTTGTTATCTTAGCACTTAGGTTTCCAACAGGTGTCATTCTTGCCTGGGCTTTATGGTTTCTTTAGGTTTTGTTTTCAGAATTATTGGAATGTTTCATTGAGAATTTTCAAGTAAACTCTTTCTCAAGTTCAGGCAATTCTTGGGATCATTTTAAAGGGTCACAGAATCACAGAATCAACCAGGTTGGAAGAGACCGAAGAACAAATAAATACAACTATTAAGCAACTGCATTAGAATGTTGTCATTTCTGACACCCTTCTATCTTTAAAGCCTGTTTAAATAAAATAAGAAAGATGCAATTTGCAGTCAATCCATTTTAATTCTAGCTAGACTTTAATCTAACTGATTTAAACAGAATGTGACAGATGTGCAGAAGTCTAAAAGCCAGCAAGCTCCTATGACTCGGGAGGCACAGTTATATGCTTACAGCTACATACAGTCCAAGAAAATAACTGTGACAGCATCAATTCAGCCAAGATATTGTGATTTGTGCTGGTGTGCCCCACAGCCACCACCAGTCACCACCCACCAGCAATCAGCACCTACACTGAGTTCACCCAGCTGCAGCACGGGTACCTTGTGACTACCAAATGACATGGCCTTGGCAAGGAACTTTAGCAGTATTGATAGAAATAGTTTCTAAAACAAGGGAGGAAGGAATGCAGCACAGAGATTTGTCAGGAATGATTCAATCTGGATTTATATCAATTCAGCTTACACAGTTTCTGGTACATAGACAATGCAGACTGTCTAAAGCAAGGGAGGAATGAGGCACAGAGATTTGTTAGTAATGGCCTCAATCTGGATTCGTATCAATTCAACTTACACAGTTTCTGGTACACAGATACTCCAGGTGTCTAAAAGAAGGGAGGAATGAGGCACAGAGATTTGTTAGAAATGGCCTCAATCTGGATTTATATCCTAGAATCAGAGAATCAGTCAGGGTTGGAAGGGACCACAAGCATCATCTAGTTCCAACACCCCTGCCATGCCCGGGGACACTCTACCCTAGAGCAGGCTGGCCACAGCCTCATCCAGCCTGGCCTTAAACACCTCCAGGCATGGGGCCTCAACCACCTCCCTGGGCAACCCATTCCAGCCTCTCACCACTCTCATGCTCAACAACTTCCTCCTCACTCTGAATCTCCCCACCTCCAGCTTTGCTCCATTCCCCCAGTCCTGTCACTCCCTGAGAGCCTAAAAAGTCCCTCCCCAGCATTTTCTAGGCCCCCTTCAGATGCTGGAAGGCCACAAGAAGGTCACCTGGGAGCCTCCTCTTCTCCAGAGTGAACAGCCCCAACTCTTTCAGTCTGTCCTCACAGCAGAGCTGCTGCAGCCCTCTGAGCATCCTCCTGGCCCTTCTCTGGACACACTCCAGCACGTCCACATCCTTCTTGTAATGGGGGCTCTAGAATTGGATGCAGTATTCCAGGTGGGTCTCACCAGAGTGGAGTAGAGGGGGAGCCTCACACTTATTCTGCAAGTGCACTGTAGGCAGTGTGCTTCTTAAAGTAGCACAATTGCTCTGTTTGCATTTGTTCCATCGGGTGGAGACCTGTTCCCATTGACCTTGCTCATGTGGGTTACTACATGGAGGCTGAGAGACTTGCTGATGGGAGGGTACTGGACCCTCTGCTCCACTAAGAGTTAACCCCAATTCATTTTTTTTTGGGGGGGGTATTAGATTATGGAAATAGTCAATTTCCCTTTCGCAGTCTCTTATAGTTCATAGACTTTCCACCTCTTCTTTTAGTTCAGCCACCATGTTCATGAGATCCCTGATCTGGTCACACCTAACACAGCTGAATATCAATTCAGCTTACACAGTTTCTGGTACCTTGCTTTTAGCACACACATCACTGTGTACAAATGTCCTTAGCCTTAAAAAGAGGCCAGCAAGCTAACCGTAATGCTACCTGGAAAACTTCCATCTTTCATGTAATAATAGTAGTCTACAACTACCTGAGGGGTGGTTGTAGCCAGGGGGAGGTTGCTCTCTTCTCTCAGGTGGCCAGCACCAGAACAAGAGGACACAGCCTCAGGCTGCGCCAGGGGAAGTTTAGGCTTGAGGTGAGGAGAAAGTTCTTCAGTGAGAGAGTCATTGGCTACTGGAATGGGCTGCCCAGGGAGGTGGTGGAGTCGCCGTCCCTGGAGCTGTTCAAGGCAGGATTGGACGTGGCACTTGGTGCCATGGTCTAGCCTTGAGCTCTGTGGTAACAGGTTGGACTTGATGAGCTATGAGGTCTCTTCCAACCTTGGTGATACTGTGATACTGTGAGATACTGTGATACTGTAAGATACTGTGATACTGTAATAGGCAAGGGAAAGCCTCCAAATAAATAGCATCAAATAAACATATGAGCTTCTATGCAATTCATCTTCAGGCGAAAAGAGACTACTGCAACGTTGTGTTGCTGTAAGTTGAGTGAACACATACTCAGGAACAGCTTACCGGGTTTTGTTCATCAAGTCTGCTCCACGTGCTTTGTAATAATCTAAGTTTTGTTGGAATTGGTGAGTCACTGGTCTGGGATTTCTCTTAAAAAAACAAACAAACAAACAAAGAATTACAAAAAATACCTTACTGGAATTTTCTGAGCTGTTTAATGCAGGGACAAGAAGCGTGCAGATTAATGAAGTTTAGAAACATACAAATATAAGGAACAATTTCTTTTCCCAGGATCTTGGCTTCTGAAGGCAATAATGCCAGTTACATAAAAGTGAAGTCTTAAAATAATACCAAGTGTTATTACATACATACCAAAATAGATCATACATACAATACAAAGTGTTAATACAGCGAGTCCACCTTGTGCCCACGGGAATCAGCACTCTCTCACACAGCAACGAGGCTGGCAGCTGTGTTTAATGCTAATAAAATTAGTAATACTTGGACAAGTTCAGATCCTGGTCTGATTTCTTACTTTAGCTCAGTGTGCTAGTTTGAGCCTAGCTAGCATGTTTTGGTGAGAAGAACTAGATGATAGGCTGTAAAATGAAAACAATGGTGAGGTCTACTTCCCTCACAGTCTTGCTGGGATGTGTAAAGAAGAAAGGCAAAACAAAGATTACTTCACTTGCTGCTTCTCTTCGCTAGGGAGCTTTGCCTGCTGGGGAGAAGCTGAGGCTGCTGGCTGGACTCCATCTTGCTTTCTAACCTCATCCTCCCTTTGCTTGGCTGCTTCACCTTGCTTTTTAGTCCTTTTGGCCGAACCTCCATTCTTCCTTAGGACTGGGGTAAGGTTGAGAGGGGTAGGGGGAAGGTGAGGGGGTGGTTGAGAGCCCCTCCTGGGGACTCAGGTTTCTGGGAGGGGAATTGTGTTTGTATTACTTTGTTTTACCTTGTCTATTTCTGTCTATAACTGTATATACTGTAAATATCTGCTTGTACATTGTGCCAGCTGTAAATATAAGCTTCATTCAAACTTCCAGAGCAGGCTGAGTCTAGTCTGGGTGATTTCTAAAAGTGTGGGGGGCGGGGGACACCCAAACCATCACACTCAGGTAGAGGGTTTTACCAGCTTCAAACTAAAGAAAATGGTCATGGCAAGGAGAAACTACAGCTAACGTTTTGAACCAAACGCATCGCCAGCAGCGCCTCTGTGAAGCACGAAGCACAGCGACAAGTTGAAGACGGCCACTAGATGGCACTTGGAGCCCTTTTTATCTCCCCGTGTACTCAAAAGAGAGGCCACGAATAAACAGCTGTGCTACAAGGAAATGTTTATCACTCCTATCGAAACCAGAAGCCGCTTGTTAGTCTCCACCTATGCTGCAGTGAAACTACTGTAGCCAGGTTGAGGTTGGTCTCTCCTGCCAGGCAAGCAGCAACAGAACAAGGGGACACAGTCTCAAGTTGTGCCAGGGGAGGTCTAGGCTGGATGTTAGGAGGAAGTTGTTGGCAGAGAGAGTGATTTGCATTGGAATGGGCTGCCCAGGGAGGTGGTGGAGTCACCATCCTTGGAGGTGTTGAAGCAAAGCCTGGATGAGGCACTTAGTGCCATGGTCTAGCTGACTGGATAGGGCTGAGTGATAGGTTGGGCTGGATGATCTTGGAGGTCTCTTCCAACCTGGTTGATTCTATGATTCTATTTCACTGAAGCACACTGCCTTCAGTGTTCTCAATTCATCCTTTTTGGATTTAATCATTCACTAAACATCAATTAAGTGCAGATTGTGGCATAGGGCCGGGTGCTAGGTTGGACTGGATGAGCTTGGATGTCTCTTCCAACCTGGTTGATTCTATGATTCTATATGCATAAAGTAACTCGGTCCAATGAAGGTGTGGTGAAGGATATTATTTGGAGTCATTTGAAGGTAAAGAGGCCTTTTAAAAAGTATCTACAAATTAGAAGACAAATGGATTAAAGTAAAAAAATTCCTTACATTCTGATCTGCCTTCCTAAGTCCTTTTAGCAGTAAATATAGTTGTAATGAACTATACCATGACCTTTCCAAAAGAGTAATTCATAGATGAGGGAGCATATGATATTTATTGTGGAGTCAGTTGGGATGGTTTGGGAGTTACCCACCCCTCCAACTCGTATGAAATCATCCAGACTAAACTCAGCTCGCTGGAAGTTAAGGAATGAAGCTTTATATTTACAGCTTAGCACAATATACAAGCAGATAGTTACAATATTTACAATATATACAGAAATATACAAGTTAAAAGTAACACAGAAACACAACAGCCCTCCCAGAAATCAGAGTCCCCAGGAGGGGCTCCCAACCACCTTTCCACCTTCTTTCCACAAGGGCATGGACCTGATGGAACAGGTCCAAAGGAGCATCACAAAAATGATCAGAGGGCTTGCTTAAGCACCTCTCTTATGAAGACAGGCTGAGAGAGCTGGACTTGTTCAGCTGGGAGAAGAGAAGGCTCTGGGGAGACCTTACAGCAGCATTCCAGTACCTGAAGAGGGCCTGCAAGAAGGCTGGAGAGGGACTATTTACAAAGGCCTGTGGTGACAGGACAAGGGGCAATTGTTTTAAGTAAAGCAGGGTAGATTTAGATTGGACATTAGGAAAAAAATACTATGAGAGTTTGGAAGACTTGAAGAGGTTGCTCATGAGGGTGGTGGAGGCCCCATCCCTGGAGATATTCAAGGTCAGGCTTGATGGGACTCTGAGCAACCTGATCTAGTAGGGATAGAATCACAGAATCAAAGAATCAGTCAGGGTTGGAAGGGACCGCAAGGATCATTTAGTTCCAACCTCCCTGCCACGGGCAGGGACACCTCACACTAGATCAAGCTGTCTAGAGCCTCATCCAGCCTGGCCTTAAACACCTCCAGGCATGGATGTCCCTGCTTACTGCAGGGGAAGGCTGGTCTAGATGGCCTTTCAAGGTCTCTTTTAACCCAAAGCATTCCACGATTCTATGATTTCTGAGGTCGAAATTAAGGCTGGGAATTTCCAGATAATTTCCTGCAGTCAAACTTAATCATGTATGAAATGTCTCATTTTCTTTCCTTGGAGCACACCAAAGACTTAAAAAAGAGATTCCATTTGTAATGTTAATTAAAATAAAAATAATAATGAAACAACTAAAAGCTATAAAAAAAAATCCTCACCTAACCTACCCTCCACATTGTAAATGGCTGCTCTGCATTTTTCTTCCCCTGTTATAACAGCAATATTTGCATAGCTCTACCCCATTCATATGGTATGGAAGTCAGTTCTCATCAACTGACAGCAATAACAATGAATCAGCTTTAGTTACTATTGCTCTAGTTTGGTAAGTCAATGCATTTCTATGATAATCAAATCCAAACTGACGTGATGAGGATAACTGATGGTTCTGCAACTACTACGTGAGCAATCAAGCACTGTAACTTTTCTCTCATAAATCAGACAACTTTTTTCTTTCCATGTCTTGATGACCATTTTGAGAAGGTGGCAGAGTAAGAGAAGCTTAAAATAACAGGCACTTCTAAGTCGTTATGTCAGGCCTTTGAACAGTTCCAATTAAAGAACTTTTTTTCTTTCCATGTCTTGATGACCACTTGTGGTGGTAGGCTTGATGGGGCAAACATGGGCTTATCCATGCTGGCTTGCCCAGACATGTTCCCCTGCTCCTCCTGTGCTGGGAGAGGCAACCATGCGAGGGGAGGGCGAAAGCCCTGGCTTCACCTAATATGGTGAGGCCTGGCAAAGTGCCATTCCAATTGGTTAATCTATGTCCAATGCCCCACTAGTCACGGGCTGGATGTTGATAAAAGGGATAAGCAGGTAGCATGAGGCTGCTGCCGCCTCATTTTGCATCCTGAATTTGCCTGGAGATCTTACCAGGAACATGCTCCAAATGCCTGCAGACAGTTGGCTTGTGGAGCCCAGAGAGTGACATTGTGCTGAGACTGCACATTGCATTGCATCCTGCCTGCCCCTGAAAGTCTTCCTGCTAAGACTAGAAGTGCTGGAGATACACAGATGGTCCAGAGGAGCCAGGAGACAAGGTCAGAGATTGTCTGCCTCCTTTCCCCAGAAGCCTGGGAAGAATCAAGTCTCAGCGGCCAACAAGACAGAGTTCCACATGCTTTGGGTACTGTCTGATTTATACTTTGTGAGTCTGATTTATACTTTGTGAGCCTCTTCCAGTATAATATTAGCATTTGCCACTTTAAGAAATAAGTGCTCCAGTTTTCCCTGTGCCCTGCATGTCTACATTTCCAACCTGTGCATTTCTTGAACCTGTGAATAAGTTTTCTGGTGAGTTTTAATGTTAATAAATAGTTTTTGTAGTTATTAACAATCAACAGGCTATTAATTTTGTATAATCCCTCACACCACTTCAACAAAGTGGAAGAGTAAGAGAAGGGTAAAATAACAGGCACTTTGACAAGGTGGAAGAGTAAGAGAAGGGTAAAATAGCAGACACTTCTAAATCATATGCCTGACTTTGAAAAAATCATGTTAGTAGATGCTAGTGAGACTTGCAATTTGTTCCCAGTAACTCAGTATACATTTTAACTTGGCAAAAATTGTCACCATCCAAGAATTGTAAAAATAAAAGGAAAAAAAAAAGGAAAGATTTTTACAGAGTACTTCTGAAATGAAAAAGAAAAAAAAAAGGAAAAGGTGACATGGAACAGTATATCCAAACATATTTATGTAGCAATTCAAGACTGATCTATTGGAACACAAACCCTATGAGGAGAGGCTGAGGGAGCTGGGAGTGTGCAGCCTGGAGAAGAGGAGGCTCAGGGCAGACATCACTGCTGTCTACAACTACCTGAAAGGAGGTTGTAGCCAGGTGGGGTTGGTCTCTTCTGCCAGGCAACCAGCAAGAGAACAAGGGGACACAATCTCAAGTTGTGCCAGGGGAGGTATAGGTTGTATGTTAGGAGGAAGTTCTTCCCAGAGAGAGTGATTGGCATTGGAATGGGCTGCCCAGGGAGGTGGTGGAGTCGCCATCCCTGGAGGTGTCGAAGGAAAGCCTGGCTGAGGCACTTAGTGCCATGGTCTGGTTGACTGGCTAGGGCTGGGTGCTAGGTTGGACTGGATGATCTTGGAGTCTCTTCCAACCTGGCTGATTCTGTGATTCTATGATTCTACTATCTAAGCACTTAAAGTCATTAATAGGAATTGTGATCTAACTCGAACGTATGAACGAGGCTCAAACATTACTTCCAGAGGGGCCTATGTAAATTTCTATGAGGTTTAAAGGTAATGTGATGCCCACCCACAAGAAGGGCTGGAGGGAAGAACCAGTGTTCAAGGCCAGATTGGATGAGGCCTTGAGTGACCTGTTTTAGTGGGAGGTGTCCCTGCCTATGGCAGAGGTTTGGAACTGGATGAGCTTTGAGGTTCCTTTCAACCTAAACCATTCTATGATTTGTGATGGTTTTGGTGTTCCCCACCCCCCAACACTTTGGACAATCACCCACACCAGAGTCAGTGACTCTGGAAATTGAATGAAGCTTTATATTTGCAGCTTAGCACAATGTACAAGCAGATAGTTACAACAGATATAGAAATATACAAGTTAAAAGGCAACACAGAAACACAACAGCCCTCCCAGAAACCTGAGTCCCCAGGAGGGGCTCTCAACTGCCCTTCCACCTTCCTCCCACCCCTCTACCTTACCCAAGACTTTGCCTTATGCTCAAGGTAGTTTGGAGGTTCGGCCAGAGGGGTTAGGAAGCAGATGGATTAGTCACACAGACGGCAGGTTAGGTTAAAGAGAGAGAGGTGCAGCCCTAAAAAGCCCAGAGAGTGACTCTGTTATCTATATTTATGTTCTTGTTATACATCTCAGCAGGCCTATGAGTGCAGTAGACGTCAGCACTGCTTCCTTTTCCCAGCCTGTAATCTAGTTCTTCTCACCAAAACATTCTAGCTAGGCTCAAACTAGCACATGATTCCCTAATACTCCTTTTTCTTCTTTCCTGAGGTATTTCCTTTCCTTCCTCATTAACAGAAAAAAATAAACAAAGAAAATGTTAACAAAATCTGAAGGTTCAGAACAAGCCACAACAATCGACAAAAGATTTTCAGTATCTATGATGAAAAATGAGACTTATTTTAGTGAACATGCTACTGCCTCAATGCCAAGGGAAAAGCACTCGTCATTAGAGAAATGAATTGCTCAGCTGTTTATAAGCAAAAAAGCTCTGGGGGAATTTCTCAAGGCCCAAACCACAAAGCATTGCAGGGTTACACAAACATATGTTGCAGGTGGTTTAGGGTAGACAGGTGGGAAAACCTTAGCTAGTGAAAAATACTCTGTTTAATAGATGGCATCTGAAACTAGATAACTTCAGTGCAACAGAGGAAAAACAAACAGAACAGCAGCAGTAAATTATATGTGCACACAGCAATAGGCTCACCAAAATGATCCTCTCACTGGTGCCAAATGGGATTTTTTAAACCTAGCTGTTTTCAATATATTAAAGGATGTTTTTTTTCCTGAAGTAATAATATTTGAATCCTAAACCAAAGAACGGATTGAATTAAGCAGATGTAGAGTAAGGAGGAAGATGATGCTGCAGCGTTTTCTTGGTTTACTTCAATATTATTAAGGAGTCAGTCTGCTCCTTTCCCTCTCTTTAGCTGGCAGGGCAATACTGGAGTTTTTCATAATTCCTGTACACCTTAAAACATTTTTTGTATCAAAATGTTAGGGATGTTTTTTTCTTTTCATTGGTTTCTAATGGAAGGTGGAGGAACCTATAGTCTGTAGTGCCTGGGAGGTCAGCAAAGGTTACCTTCTCCTTCTAGCTCACCTGTCCTTCTTCCTACAATAAACAGCACACAAACGTGGCAGAAATTAGGAGTGGGAAAGAGATGAAAGAGAGCAGCTGAGATGTGGATACAGAATGCTGTTTGTTCAGTTGGGCAGCAGTTCACACAGGATCACAGGATGTCAGGAGTTGGAACGCACCCAAAGAGATCTTTTGAGAGACTTTTGAGAAACTTCACTTTAGAGGAACAATAAACAACACAAATGTTCTCTATGCTGTTATGTCCAGAACACGATTGGAAAAATCACAGGCTCACAGGATGTGAGGGGTTGGAAGGGACCCAAGCGGATCATCGAGTCCAACCCCCCTGCCAGAGCAGGACAATGCTATCTAACACAGATCACAGAGGAACACATCCAGACAGGCCTTGAAAGTCTCCAGAGAAGGAGACCCCACAACCTGTCTGGGGAGCCTGTTCCAGTGCTCTGTGACCCTTACAGTAAAGAAGTTCCCCCTTGCATTGCGGTGGAACCTCCTGTGTTGCAGCTTGCATCCATTGCTCCTTGTTCTACCCCAGGGAGGAAGTGAGAAGAGAATCACAGAATCAGTTTTTCTACCATGCACTAATAATCAGTATGAAGTACACACTTATGATCATGTATCAGTCCAGCTGCACAGGAGATCAGTGGTACTGGGGTTGGCAAAGGGACACCATAATTCTCAAAGTGGGGAAAATGCTTTCTGTTCGTGTATTTCAGAAAGATGCTATAGGTCTCCCTCACAGAACTCCTGCAGTAACAGGATGAAAAGCTACTGTGTTTAATAACGTCTAAAGAAAATCAGGGAATGCTTTTTCACCACGACTGAACACAAAATTCTCTGAAAGAACGGAAAAGGAAATAAAATTCAATGAATTGGATCAAGCCAGGAAAAAACCTCTGAACTTTAACAAGCAGACAACTCTCCATTCCCCTGGCAACTAGAAATCTCAGATACCAGGAAGTTATTTTAAATACTGTGCATTATCATAGAGCTATAGGATCAGAGAATCAACCAGGTTGGAAGAGACCTCCAAGATCGTCCAGGCCAACCTTGCACCCAGCCCTAGACAATCAACCAGACCATGGCACTAAGTGCCTCATCCAGGCTTTTCCTGAACACCTCCAGGGATGGCAACTCCACCACCTCCCTGGGCAGCCCATTCCAATGGCAAATCACTCTCTCTGGCAACAACTTCCTCCTAACATCCAGCCTGGACCTCCCCTGGCACAACTTGAGACTGTCATGGCATTCCATGACAAGAGATGAACAAATGAAAAAATGAAAACAGAAAAGAAATGAGGTTTAAAAGTACTTTGTGGACTTGACTGACAGAAATTTCTAGCTTGTACTTTGTCTTCTTGTCTTATAGAATCATAGAATCATAGAATGGTTTAGGTTGGAAGGGACCTCAAGGATCATCCAGCTCCAACCCCCTGCCACAGGCAGGGACACCTCCCACTAGAGCAGCTCGCCCAAGGCCTCATCCAGCCTGACCTTAAACACTTCCAGGGAGGAAGCATCCACAACCTCCCTGGGCAACCCATTCCAGTGCCTTACCACCCTCACTGTAAAGAACTTCCTCCTAACATCCAGTCTAAATCTCCCCTCTTCCAGCTTATACCCATTCCCCCTCGTCCTAACATTACTAGACCGTGTAAATAGTCCCTCCCCAGCTTTCCTGTAGGCTCCCTTCAAATACTGGAAGGCCACTATAAGGTCTCCTCGAAGCCTTCTCCTCTCCAGGCTGAAGAGCCCCAACTCTCTCAGCCTGTCCTCATAGCAGAGGTGCTCCAGCCCTCTGATCNGGGGTGGTTGAGAGCCCCTCCTGGGGACTCAGGTTTCTGGGAGGGGAGTTGTGTTTCTGTATTACCTTTTTACCTTGTCTATTTCTGTCTATACTGTATATACTGTAAATATCTGCTTGTACATTGTGCCAGCTGTAAATATAAGCTTCATTCACATTTCCAGAACTGGCTGAGTCTAGTCTGGGTGATTTCTAAAAGTGTGGGGGGCAGGGAACACCCAAACCATCACACCCAGACAAAAAGGCTCTGACCTGCCAATGTTCAAGTTCATAAGCTGAGTAAAATCCTCTTCTTCCCTCAACAGAATTGCTTAAATACCTTTTAAACCTGCCTCTTAATTTAGTCACCTATTTCTCAGTGGAACCCTTGGCTTCAAGAAGTAAATTAACTAAATAGAGAGGTATAAATCTGACAGTGTTCAGTCCTACCCTATGACAGATTTATGCTCTGGCATCTTGCAGCCCTGCATGGTTAGGAACAGGAGTTTTACAACACTGTGGAGGAAAGATCCAGGATTTTGAAGGGAACACACAGCAAGCCTTGCTTTAAATCCTGGAATGCTTCAAATTGTGAGATTTAAAATATGACATCTTTATGTACAGAAAAGCTACCACATTATGGTTTTATTGGCACTCGTTTTGGACAACCTGCATAACTCACTGATGGCTTTGTGAGCAATGCAGTTATCCGAAGCTCAGACTGACAAACCCCCTGGTACACAGATCTCATATACTGGGCAAAACCAAGAACATTTTAAGGAGCTATTTGGTTATTTCTGTTCTGTGGAATGAAACACTAATTTATGTATCATGTGCAATGTGTTAGGTAAAAAAGGTTCCTAGGGAAGTGAAAAAGGTGCTTTCTAAGAGCAAAAGAAATACAACATCCAAGTCTTTTCCTCTGAAATGCAAGAGAGGAGCTGATGTCATAGGATCATAGGATGTTAGGAGTTGGAAGGGACCCAATGACATCATCCAGTCCAACCCCCCTGCCGCAGCAGGACAATGCTATCTAACACAGATCACAGAGGAACACATCCAGACAGGCCTTGAAAGTCTTCAGAGAAGGAGACTCCACAACCTCCCTGTGCTGCAGGACAAGCACCCAATCTAATTTTAGATTACAATGATAGGGATACTGATATGGGAAAAGGGATAGAGAACATAGAGTGTAGGAACCTAGTTAAATCATTAACTGTGTGAGCACTGATATAAAGCATCATCAATTAGAACACAAAGGAAGGGGGTAAGCTTGAGAG
>WAAF01014453.1:45566-58622 GCA_013400475.1 Tricholaema leucomelas | reverse complement strand
CTGTGTCCCCTTGTTCTGTTGCTGGTTGCCTGGCAGAAGAGACCAACCCCACCTGGCTACAACCTCCCTTCAGGTAGTTGTAGACAGCAATGAGGTCTGCCCTGAGCCTCCTCTTCTGCAGGCTGCACACCCCCAGCTCCCTCAGCCTCTCCTCACAGGGTTTGTGTTCCAGGTCCCTCACCAGCTTTGTTGGACATGTTCCAGCACTTCAACATCTCTCTTGAATTGAGTGACCCAGGAAAATATCTCCAAACCTAAGTCACCACTTTCCAAGATCTTTTCCTGAAAATACTACTGTCCATGTAGAGGGTTTTTTGAAGATGACAATGTTATGGCAGGTTGATTCAATGGTTAATTCACCACAGAAAACTGTGAAGAATTCAGCACTGGTCAGGCCACACCTTGTGTCCTGTCTCCAGTTCTGGGCCCCTTGATTTAAGAAAGATGTTGAAGTGCTTGAACGTGTCTAGAGAAGGGCACCAGGGCTGGTGAGGAGCCTGGAGCACAGCCCTGTGAGGAGAGGCTGAGTGTCATGGAGGGGCTGTAGGCCCAAAAATAGGCTTATTTCTGTTCCTCACTTTGCTTTTGCCCTGTCTGGACATGCTGGCCTACCCCAGACAGAGGTAAACACCATGAAGGCACATTGGGGGGACAGTGGCCTTGGCGCCACTGTCTGGCTGCTCAGGGCCCACGGGGTAGTCACATTGTGTAAGCTCACGCGTTGGGCGTGTGCTTGCTCGTGCTCTGCCCATATTTGGGGGTACAGGACCTGGGGACCTTTCCAAATATGGCATGTCCCTGCCTGACAACAGAAGCCTATTGGACAGTGCTATGGCCGACAAACCCATCCATCTCCATACATTGGCACTTTCTGTCATCAGACTCTCTGATTCGAGCAATTGGAGCTTCCCTAAAACCTATATACTAAATTGTTTAATTCAATAGTAAATAGACATTCTGTAGAGTAATTTCACTAACAGTGTACAAAGAATTTGTGTGGGTTTATTGTATGTAAGTTTGGGGAAATTTTTTGTATATATTAATAAATTATTTAATAACAATTAAATCGGCCTCGGATCTCCCCAGAATTTTAATTAAGCCCCTTTACAACACTGAGGGAGCTGGGGGTGTGCAGCCTGGAGAAGAGGAGGCTCAGGGCAGACCTCATTGCTGTCTACAACTACCTGAAGGGAAGCTGTAGCCAGGTGGAGTTGGTCTCTTCTCCCAGGTACCCAGTGACAGAACAAGAGGACACAGTTTCAAACTGCACTAGGGCAGGTGTAGGCTGGATGTTAGGAGAAGGTTGTTGGCAGAGACAGTGATTGGCATTGGAATGGGCTGCCCAGGGAGGTGGTGGAGTCACCATCCCTGGAGGTGTTTAAAAGGAGGCTGGATGAGGCACTTTGTGACGTGGATTAGTTAATTAGAAGGGTTAGGTGCTAGGTTGGACTTGATAATCCTGTAGGTCTTTTCCAACCTGTTTGACTCTATGATTCTGAGATGATCAAGTTATTGTACTATGACTACTGACCACATAGCTGGTTTTGATAATGCATAGGTGCACTGGGAATGAAGGGTTTGAAACAAATGGAGAAAGATGAAGAGGATTTTTAATTCATGGTACACTTACTATTTTTATGTGGTACTATGGCAACATGGATATTCCAAGTAATTTATCATTAAACACAGATCTGCCTGTCATACCTTATTCTATTAATGAAATGCAGCAACTCACTATTTAAAGCCATAATTCTTAAGACAAAGCATAGCTTATCTCCTTGGAAAATAGATGTTTCTGATTTTAAGAACAGGAACATAAACAATGAGTTAATATCATGGCTTTTATATGTAAAACATACGCAACTCTTAGTTGTATATGGCCACATGAAAAAACTTAGCAGGCAGTTACAGAAAAAAAACAATGATTTATTGCATTTGCAGAGGGGGAACTTAGATTGTCAGAATGGAACTTAAATTGTCAGAATTCTTGGCTTCAAGGATCTGAATGTGGTGATAAAACCAGAGGTCAGTTTGAAGATTCTGACATAGGTTTGTTCATAAAAAAGCTATCACCACTGTATTAAGCTCCTGCCTATGGCAGGGGGTTGGAGCTGGATGATCCTTGAGGTCCCTTCCAACCTAAACCATTCTATGATTCTATGATTCTAAAATCTTAATGTCCCAGCTATGATGGCAAAGAGATGCTCTCTGTGAATAACTGGAAGTAAAGGCATCACAACTTGTTTCTTAGAATTCCCTTCCTCCCAGAGGAAGTAGGCATGTCCTTAGCATTTCTGGAAATTTCCTTTCTCAGTCCTATCACCTCGTCCTGGTACGGCACAAATCCTGCCAGGCCTGTTTAACCTTTGCTCTCCTCCTCCTGTTGCGGGTTGGGGAAGTTGAGTAGATTGTGCTAGTTTGAAGCTAGCTAGAATGTTTTGGTGAGAAGGACTAGATTACAGGCTGTGGAAGACAAACAGGATGATGTGTACTTCACTCATAGGCTTGCTGAGATGTATAAGAACAAGAATCCAAACAGATAAGGGAGTCGCTTCTGCTGGGGGAAGTGGCTGGGCTGCATTTCTCTCTAGCCTCTCTGCTGTTTCTCTGATTAATCCACTTTGCTTTCTAACCTGCTGGTCGAACCTCCATTCTTCCCTGGGACTGGGGTAAGGTTGAGAGGGGTAGGAGAAGGTGAAAGGGTGATTGGGAGCCCCTCCTGGGGATTCAAGTTTCTGGGAGGGCTGTTATGTTGNGCCCCAGTAAAGCCTTGAGGGCCAGGGGCTTAGCACCATGTGTCAGGTGTCAATGTGCCTGCATGGTCATGTGAGGCGTGGAGCTTTGGATTCACTGATCAATGGTGCTAGTGCCTATTGGGCAGTTGCAGTTTCAAAATGAAGTATTTAATGGGGGGTGATTTAGAAAGCATCTCTCTGCACTGAGCCTTTCTGCACTGAGCCTCCATTGGGAGCAGAACCCCATTCAGAGTTCGTTAACTGGGAATCACGGCAGCCAGGTGTGTGCAGCTTGTGCTAGCTCAGCGGCAGCACCTCAATTCTTCTCCTCTGCCTGACTGATTCTATGATTCTAAATAATTATCCATACAGAAATTAATATTTGTAATTCATAACTGATTATTAATTTCCACCACACACCTATCAATGCAACTCTTCTTTAAAGCAGAAGGGACCTTATTTGTACTGACCACCAGCTCATACTTCATTATCCTGATACTTGCTTTTCATGCACTCCAAGCCCTTAATGTAGTATCAGTATCATCATAGAATCAACCAGGTTGGAAGAGACCTCCAAGATCATCCAGTCCAAACTAGCACCCAGCCCTAGCCAATCAACCAGACCATGGCACTAAGTGCCTCATCCAGGCTTTTCCTGAACACCCCCAGGGACGGTGACTCCACCACCTCCCTGGGCAGCCCATTCCAATGCCAATCACTCTCTCTGTAAAGAACTTCCTTGTAACATCCAGCCTAGAACTTCCCCAGAACAACTTGAGACTGTGTCCCCTTGTTCTGCTGCTCGTTGCCTGGCAGAAGAGACCAACCCCACCTGGCTACAGCCTCCCTTCAGGTAGCTGTAGACAGCAATGAGGTCACCCCTGAGCCTCCTCTTCTCCAGGCTGCACACCCCCAGCTCCCTCAGCCTCTCCTCATAGGGTTTGTGTTCCAGGGTTCTGAACTATCAGTCAGATTCTTCACGAAGGCAAATGTTTGCTAGAGTCTCCCTCCCCTTGTTGGTATCCCTCTAACAATATGGACTCTGCACCCCAGCAGTACCTCTGTCTGTAGGTACAAATTAATGAGTTGCTAATGCCCAAACACTGCCAGATCCCAGCTTCTGATTGGCTGCAATTCGGTCACTAAAGAGCAGTAATTAATGCCAGATTGCACACAAAATGCTAACAAACAAACAAACCAACCCCAAACCTGCTTTCCTCCTGCCACAAACAGCAAAACAAACACTGGTGACATAACGGCAGCTTTCAAAGGCCAGTCGCAGCTCGGCGGCGGCACCTCAGTTAATGAGCGTATAGAGAAGAATTTATCTGAAGAAGAAGAAAGTGAAACTCAACAGCCTTTCAGGCAGATGAAACCAGCTTGGAGAAAACTCTGAGAGAGTGGCAGCTACTTAAGAGGAGAATTCAGCTGAAAATAAACGTACAAAGAGTTCGGTTGAAAGTTTCAGCAATGTGTTTCCCCCCTTGTCACTTATTGCTGGGATTGTGCATAGCTGGAATGCAGATTTCCCTGACTAATCGTTAGATGAGTGATCATGACTAGATATTATTGCTTAAGTTTTCTGGCAGTAGCTGTTATTTCAGTCATGATGAACTATTAATACTCCTTTGAAATGTCACGTATGCTTCGTGGTGGATTTAGTTGGAATTTATTACTGTGATATGGCTATTTTCAATGTCGGCAAACAGCTTACAATACAACGTTGAGAAAGTATCAACAGCCATAACTAGAATATTATTAGCATAACTAAGAAATTAATTCCCATCAACCAAGCACAATAACTTCCCTTCTTTTTTTTTCCCTTTTCTTTGAATCAATGGCTTAAGATAAAAGGTGTCTTCGCTGCACCAAGATCCTAACTAGCTTGCTCGACAGAGAGTAACGCACCCAGTTAAACTATCTGAAAGCAGATTTGTTTCACAAAGATATTAAGAATAAATACAGCAAGCATCTGAAAGCAAATTTGTTTCACAAAGATATTAAGAATAAATACAGCAAGCTTTCAGACAAAGGATGGTTGTGAGGCTCTTAGCATGCAGTGTAAAACTGTAATATTCTATGTAGCGCTTTGGTTTTCTAATAAGTCACTGAGATAAGGTGAACGCATCGACACAGAACGATATACAAAGAAGAACACCCAAAGATGAAAATTACTTTGCTTATGTTGCTGTATTAGAATTTTATTTGCTAAAGGGTGAAAACAGATTTGCAAAATTCACAGTTAACTTAAAACAATAGTTTTAAACCTTTTATTCCTAGCCCTGGCTGCCTTCAGGAAGGAAGGAACATCTGGTTATTTAAGGAACACAATATGTTCACATTTTCTATGACTTTTGTTTCTAATTGGGTTTTAAATTCTTTTTTTTTTATTATTATTATTTGAACAAGTCTAGTTAGAACTATGCTTTTTAATCACTTTATATTTTCCCCCTGCCCTGTATCTGTATTTCTACTTCTTAATTTTGCAGCGTTTGCTCTGAAAATGAACGGTGCTCAATGGTTTTGATAAGTAAAAACTGGCCGTTTGCTGGATATTAAATACTCAAGAGAAACACCCTTAGTAAGTACTTTTGGATATATACAAAAAGCCCTGCCTTTATGTTCTCATTTCACATACACTTTCAGCCTTCCCTAAGACCTATGCTTATATTCAGAAGGATTAGAAATGCGTAGAAATTACTTTCCTGTTGAGGTAATTCTCTATTCAAAGATTAGAAATGTGAAACAAATACTCTGCTAAGCAGGTTAACTTTATCATCCTGTGCAAAGACAACAGCATGGGTTTGAGCTTTACATTCTACATTCTCCTAAGAGGAGTCAGCCCAATGCAGAAAAGGCTGAAACTCAATTATTCTGCATTGATCATACTCATGCCTCATGTAGAATTCATAGAATCATCGAATCAACCAGGTTGGAAGAGACCTCCAAGATCATCCAGTCCAACCTAGCACCCAGCCCTATCCAGTCAACTGGACCATGGCACTAAGTGCCTCATCTAGTCTTTTCTTGAACACCTCCAGGGATAGTAACTCCACCACCTCCCTGGGCAGGTCCATCTTAACTACTTCATCATTTATGACAGGATTGTTCTTTAAGAACTTGTCAATATTATAGACATTCCACCAACTTTTCTTAGTCCAAAGAGCCCACAACCTCCACTCAGTAGATTATTTGGCATTTACCTAGCTGCAAAAATATGCAGATTTGTGTTTGTCCCTGTCCCTGACTTCTGAACTGCACTTCTTGTTCAGTTTTGATTTAAAGCTCCAAGGGCCAGAGAGCAAGCCTCTTTCAGATATTTGGAACAACAGTAAACATTCTTGCTATGTTCCACAAATAATGAAATAAGCCACTGGACCATGCAACAGTTTTCCACAGAAGACAGAAAAGCCTGGATGAGCCACTTAGTGCCATGGTCTAGTTGACTGGCTAGGGCTGGGTGCTAGGTTGGACTGGATGATCTTGGAGGTCTCTTCCAACCTGGTTGATTCTATGATTCTATAATTCTATGACTTCACACATTAAAACCAAAATGGAATCTTGGAAGAGGCCATACAGAGCAAGTCAGGCCTGTCTCAGGAGACCTAAATTGTACTGAATCAAATGTAATTTCCTATTAGAAACTAGAAGCTGGTGACAAAGAAATGCATAGGAAAACACCAAACGATGAAGAAAACCCATTAAACACTGAATTTGCTGATCAGCACTGCTGGCTAAAACCTCCTTGTGTTTTCCTCCAATTCCCTTCTATCTGCTCAAGGAATAAAGGCAAACTGAATCATCTTTATGCAGATAAAAAGGTCTCATGATTTTTTACTTATATCAGTATATAATCTATGTCCTGACTTTAGACTCTTACAATGCCCATGATGTCCTACTGTGTCTTCCCTTTCATTTTCTGTAATGAAAAATGTTGACAGACATAGAAAATGTTCACATGGAAGTCCTACAGAATAACAAGATGTGATGGTTTGGGTGTTACCTGCCCCCCCCCCCCAACTTAAGAAATCACCCAGACTAGACTCAGATGAGCTGGAAATTAGAATGGAGCTTTATATTTACAGCTTAACACAACATACAAGCAGGTACTTAAAATATTTACAGCTATAGACAGAAATATACAAGTTAAAAGTAATACAGAGTCGCCATCCTTGGAGGTGTTCAAGAAAAGCCTGGATGAGGCAGTTAGTGCCATGGTTTAGTTGACTGGATAGGGCTGTGTGATAGGTTGGACTGGATGACCTTAGAGGTCTCTTCCAACCTGGTTGATTCTATAAACACTCTTCCCAGAAACCAGAGGTCCCAGAAGGGGCTCCCAACCACCTTTCCACCTCCTTTCCACCCCTCTACCTTATCCCGGACTTTGCCTTACATTCAAGGTGAGTTTGGAGAATTGGCCAGGGGAGTTAGGAAGCAGATGAATTGGTCACACAGACAGCAGGTTAGAGAAAGGAGGCAGACAAAGCATAGAGCAACTCTGTTTGTGTTCTTGGTTTTATACATCTCAGCAAGCCTATGAGTGCAGTAGCCATCACCATTGTTTCCTTTTCACAGCCTGTAATCTAATTCCTCTCACTAAAATATCCCAGCTAGGCTCAAACTAGCACACAAGACTTCCATCTGAAAAACAGATTGGATTGAAACAACATAGGCTTAAAGACATATAAGTGCAACTTAAAATCATGCCTAGGGAAAGATATGAAACAGGTACGCAAGTCTTAGGTCTGAAAATACATTTTTTTTTCAGACCAGAAGCTGGTTTTTGTTGGTTGTTTGTTTTGTTGTCACAGGCTCACAGCATGTTAGGGGTTGGAAGGGACCCAAGGAAATCATCGAGTCCAACCCCCCTGCCAGAGCAGGACAATCCTATCTAACACAGATCACACAGGAACACATCCAGACAGGCCTTCAAAGTCTCCAGAGAAGGAGACTCCACAGCCTCTCTGGGGAGCCTGTGTCAGTGCTCTGGGACCCTTACAGTAAAGAAGTTCCCCCTTGCGTTGAGGTGGAACCTCCTGTGCTGCAACTTACACCCATTGCTCCTTGTCCTACCCCAGGGAGCAAGTGAGCAGATCCTGTCCTCCCCTCTCCTGGCCCCCAAATTCAGATATTTCTAAACATTGATTAAATCCCCTCCAAATCTTCTCTTCCCCAGACTAAACAGCCCCACGTCCCTCAGCCTTTCCTCATAAGCCATGCCCTCCAGTCCCCTAATCATCCTCATAGCCCTTGTAGCTTAACCTCCTTGCTGTAAGAAGTCCAGATCTGTTTATGCCATCTTGATCCAAAGATCCAATGTAAAATAAAAGATGGCTCAAAGTCCCTTAAGGCTCTTCATGCTCTGGAAATTCCAACTTCCTAACCTTCAAAGTATTTTCTAAGCAAGTAAGTACAGCTCAAAAATGAGGAACAACTATAATTAATCATATTTAAATGGAGAAAAAAACTGGCAGTCTTTGCCTGGAAGAGCTTTAAGTACTCATTCACCTGAGTGAAGGCAGAACTGCCTGAAAGACATGGTAGGAACTACAGCCAGTATTTTTCTGAAAGGCTTGCAAGGCACATCTCAGACTGTTAATTAATAGGAGGACACTGAGGCCTTATGAGCCTGATGACTTCAATCTGTTGGAGACAAGACCATAAGGAGTGAAATAGTCATCAAGCTTCTTCCACAGGTTTACTTTTGCCCCCTTCAGCTGGCAGGATATCTTGTGTCTAGGATAACTCTGTGGACAGTTCAGTTACAAGCAATGATTCTGTCTTTTAACATATCTGTCTAATGATGACAGATTATCTATTGGATTTATTTTGATGTCTTAGCACATTTTTTTCTCCCTCTAAAAACTACTATCTTGCTTTACTAAGAGAGTACATAAATAAATGCTGGGCAGTCTGATTTCATAGACTGCTGCTGAAATCTTGAGCAGATATTCCTGAGATCTAACGTTACAAACTTTGTTACACACTGAAAAGATGATACACTTTGCTTCTCATCATGAAAGAGATCTTTGTGCTCAGGAATGAAGAAAGCAGCTGTAGGGATGCAGATTGCTGCAGAAAACTGATACAGAAACAAAGAGACAATTTTTTTCTTAATCCATAAAAGTGTAAACATTGGTGCTGAATGAAATTTTGCATAAGGCAGTCAGAGTGCAGAAGTGTGATGTAGTTTTCACTTTCAAAGGTGATGTGCAGCAAGACAAGGGGAATCAGACTTTACACTAATGGGACACGCACAAAGACAATTCACAACCAGCAGCACAAATCTAGCTGCCTGCCAAAGATCTGAGTACTGCAGACTGCAGTGTACAGCTTCATCTAAACCACTTTACCCACTGTACTGTGGATATCTGCTGTATACTATATCCACACACAGAGACGTCATTCTAAACCAGCCAGAGGGTTGAGTCATTTATCTTTTAGTACAGATGAGTGTATCAGAAAAGGTATGATAGTAACATGTAACATAACATGCATGAATGTCTGCATTTTATTCCTGTGCATCTTTTCAGGCTGCAAGAGCAGCCTCTCTTGTTTTGAACTGAAAGCCATCACGTAACGATTACATATTGGGCGGGGACAGCACTTTAAGGATTAACAGTGATTAGTTAATCTGCAGAAATCCCATGAAGAGCTTTTACAGATGCAATTGCATGACAGTTTGCATACAGCATACTAGGTTACTATACAAACTATTACTCCCCCCACCCCAAAAGACTGTGAGATGTATATGTAGAATACCCAGCAACAACATCTGCTATTCAGAGATCTGGCTAACCAGTAAAGCAGCAGGATAATCTCCTTCAATGAGTAAAGGAATTTGGTTCTACTCTTAGTTACCAACTCTTTCCTTCAGCTTTTTTTTTTCTTGTCCATTAAGAAGAAAACTCAAAACTACAGTTTAGTCCCCAACATGTAGGTTGTTATTAACTTCACAGTATTTTGAACATTTTACTACAGAGATTTATTCCCTGTATTTAGAAAGTGAGCATCTCACCTTTGGATCTCGGAGAAAAAGTGCTCTTAGGATGAGGGAGTGAACATCTCCAATAGGTGGATAATGCATTAGAAGTCCCAAACAGGTCTGGTAATTACTTGAAATCACTACAATTAAAAGAAAAAGTGAAATATTACTACCTTGTTTTGATATTCCTGTTGAGTATTTCCAGTATGTTCATTACAGTTAAGATGTTAAGACTGAGTAGGTCCAATACCATTAAGAACAATCGTAAACCTGCTACAAACTTTATGTCCTAGATCTCTGTGTACCTACAGACTGTCTGAGGTGATGGAGAACAGGGCAACACAGTCAGTGGAGATTGAAGAACTTGACCTATGCTCTGAAATGGACACTGACTTTTAAGACACTCATGTGCAGACATTTAAATGTAAGTATGATGATCTGTGAGATAAATTCAGTCCTACTTTCATGGTATCTTTCCTTCACTCTGACAGTTCTTTGCTGAAATAGCTTTAGCGTTGCTCTTATGTACAGATATGCCCACACCCATCATAGAATCACAGACCAGCCAGGTTGGAAGGGACCTCCAATATTATCCAGCCCAACCTAGCACCCAGCCCTATCCTGTCAACTAGACCATGGCTTTTTCCGGAACATCTCCAGGGACGGTGACTCCACCACCTCCCTGGGCAGCCCATTCCAATGCCAAGCACTCTCTCTGGCAACAACTTCCTCCTAACATCCAGCCTAGACCTCCCCCAGCACAACTTGAGACTGTGTCCCCTTGTTCTCTTGCTGGTTGCCTGGGAGGAATAACTGGAATAAATTAGTCTCAACACAGGCACATTCAGAGTAGGTCATTCATAGAATCATGGAATCAGTCAGGGTTGGAAGGGACCACAAGGATCGTCAAGNAAGTTACAGCAATGGATAACATGCCCTGTTCCCATGCCTATCTTGAAGGTATTTGGCTGCTTAAGAGAAGTGTTCCCCAATACAAATGTACTCCCACAGGTAGTTGTAGACAGCAATAAGGTCACCCCTGAGCCTCCTGTTCTCCAGGCTAAACATATATACATAAATCTATACATACACATACATATATAGATATATATATACAGATATATATGTGTGTGTGTGTGTATATATATATATATATATACACACACATACATAAATGACATCAACAACTCCTAGCTCTCTTGTAAATCTGAAAATATTTGTGCAATGCTCAGGAAAAAAAAGGGAGAAAGTTAGATTTTAATTCCATAATTACTTGAAAAGATAATACACAGTTAAATGTATTAGAATTTCTTATTCAGGAAATTTTCAGCATGTTTTGCTGAAGTCTATAATTTTGTTATAATTGTGCTTGATTTTATCTGAACCTATGCAAATACACTCTATGGATATTTGCTTGTTGTCATCCCCTTTTTTTTTTGTCTCCCCAAATCAATCTAATTATGAGTGCAATTATTAAAGACATCTTTTCAGGCAGGTCTATGTAAACTACTTCATTTCTTTTGTACCATCTAAATCCAGGCAATCCATCTGCCACAGCTGTCAAAGCGATGCCTGTTAATGATGCTTGCACTCTGCAACATAAAAGACAGCTTCCAACAATACCAGTTGTAAATAAATTCTAAACAAACTTTACTACTTGAGGAACTTTAGCTGTAGTAAAAAAATGTTTTCCATTCATCAGGCCTCTACCACCCTTAAGGAGCACTGCAAATGAAAAGAAAACTACTTGGAATCAAGAGAGAGCAAAACACAAGATTGTTTTGCAGACAAAAAGATGTCAGCGTTTTACTTCTTTCTTTCATGTGAATAAGCCTCATACCCTCCTGTACCTTTTCTCCCTGAACAAGAGGATTATGGGGAAAAGATGCAGGACTGGGAAAAATGAATAATTATAATCTGTGTAGGGAACCACTTTATCATCTTCATTTCCGTTGCTGATCCGACAGCTTGTAATTTCATACATCTGCTTTCATTTGTAAAGCACTCACTTATCCTACTCATTCTTTATCTGTTCTGCCTGTTCTTTTTCCTCCCCTTTGTTTTCTTGTTCATATTCAGGTACCTGTGGTTTTTTTTTCCTTCTTGAAGTCACAAAGCTGGCATAATGAACACAATACGATGGTCTCCATCAGGGTTTTTTCAGAGGAGTCTAATGTGAGCACCACGTAGCACATGGGCAATGAAAACCTCAGATGTAAATTGTATTTAAGATACTTTCTGAGCACGGTGCCTTTTTTACCAAAGCAAATAAAAATATTGGCAAGTGATAGCCAACTCTAAATACTTTCATAAACAATAAGCAGGCAGACCAATACATTTCTTCCTTGAACAGATCACTCTATCTTCTATTCTGCAGTGTGAAATGAGTTAATATCCTTTCTTTATTTTGCCTGCAAGAGTTCTTCGTTGTCTCAGATGCAGAGAAAAAGCAAATATGAAAAAGCTAATTTATTTTAATGGTGTAGGATTAATCTCTGGCTAAAAAAAAAAATAGTTTGAATCACAAGACATTTACTCTATTAATTTCTTAAAATGTAAAATAGTAAATTAATTGAATAATGGGGGAGGGGGAATCGATTCAACTATTGGGCACTTGTATCCCCTATGTCACCTAAAAGCTAAAATTTAAAATTAAATAATAATTTTAAAAAGAAATTAAATTAAAAAAAAAACAATTAAAATGTCCAAGAGTTTAATGAGGAAAGCCCTGAGAACTTTAATATTTGCTTTATTTGCATCACTTCCCCCACATACTCAGCTGGCCCCATGATATGTAGAAATCTTTATGGAACAGAACACTGTTGCCAGGGCTGGGGAACCTTGGGTTAAAAGGATTACTTTGCTGAAACATCTCTAGGTTTCCTTTGTTTCAGAGTGATCTGTATGCTGCCTGTGAGTTGGCAATGTGTGCTCACAGCCCAGAAGGCCAGCTATAGCCTGGGCTGCATGGAAAGCAATGTGCCCATCAGGTTGAGGGAGATGATTCTGCCCCTCTACTTTGCCCTGGCTAGACCTCATCTGGAGTACTGTGTCCAGCTCAGGCATCCTCAGCACAAAAAAGACCTAACGATACAGAGGAGGGCCACATAAATTAACAGAGTGGTTTTAGGTAAGCAAAAGTATTCCCTAACAACAGCTGCAGCTACTCTTCAAGGGAAAACATGATAAAAATAACTTTATTCTAACACTGATCAGCCAAAATTAGTTGTTGGTGAAATAATCACAGTAGTCTACTATGTAAAATATAGACAGGTCTTCCAGGTTTGCTCATTTTTGTCCTTCTTTAAGATATATATATAATCGGAAGAGCGTCGT
>WAAF01014453.1:32084-45397 GCA_013400475.1 Tricholaema leucomelas | reverse complement strand
ATAGACAGGTCTTCCAGGCTTGCTCATTTTTGTCCTTCTTTTATATATATATATATAAAAATATAAATATATATATAAAATGATCTATAAATATATAAAGTAGATATATTTTTGCACCGCACCCTCCGTTCTAGTTTGATTTCATCAACAATTACATATACAGCCATACTGATGAAAAAGAAGTAACATATTCAAGCTTCTGATTTCAGAAGCTACTCTCCAAGTGAAAACATGATAAAAATAACTTTATTCTAACACTGATCAGCCAAAATTAGTTGTTGGTGAAATAACCACAATAGCCTACTATGTAAAATATAGACAGGTCTTCCAGGTTTGCTCATTTTTGTCCTTCTTTAATATATATATAAAGTAGATATATTTTTGCACTGCACCTTCCCTTCTAGTTTGATTTCATCAACAATTACATATACAGCCATACTGATGAAAAAGAAGTAACATATTCAAGCTTCTGATTTCAGAAGCTACTCTTCAAATGAAAACATGATAAAAAACAACTTTATTCTAACACTGATCAGCCAAAATGAGCTCCTGGTGAAATAATCACAGTAGTCTACTATGTAAAATATAGACAGGTCTTCCAGGCTTGCTCATTTTTGTCCTTCTTTAAGGGAAATATATAAAGTAGATATATTTTTGCACTGCACCTTCCCTTCTATTTCGATTTCATCAACAATTACATATACATCCATACCGATGAAAAAGAAGCAACATACTCAAGCTTCTGATTTCAGAGATTATATAAAAAAAAAAGGAAGGAAAAAAAAATTTTTTTGCATTATTATTTCCAAAGGAACACAGAAAATTATTTACTAAAACTAAGGGATACTTTGGTACATAACCCCACACTTGGTCTGTGCAGATTATCACTCCACGGATGAAGCTCTTGTTGGATAAAAGAGAAAAGAGCAGTTTACAGGATAGCTGTGTGCATCATGTTCTACCTGTAATCTCTGAAGTGTAGAAATAATAACATAATAACCTAAATTCTCCCTTCCCCTTGTTTGAGTAACAGAGGACTTAAAAACTAAAACAAAAATGAAATGAAAACCACAGCTGAAACAATGCTTTCTAAAAACCCTGCTGAGAACATCATAATAAAAACAGACAAAACCCCCAGCAATTCCCAAACCAGCAACTTTCCCCCCCCTTCCCCTATCTGTGTTGGTATAAAAGACTATGGATAAACTTTAAACCTTCAAATGCTTTCAGCAATGTATTATTATCATCATTTGACACAATATCTTAAGAGCTGTATTACTATTCCATTTGTGTCAAAGTTTTTAAACTGAATATTTGCAGGCAATTTATTTATAGATGATTATCATCATCATCATCAGATATATTGAGCTAACATTTCCTTTCATCAAATAAACAGCTTTTAGAAACTTATTTTCTTTGAAAATACTACCAAAAAAAATATTCCAACAGAACTCTGAACTCCATTCAGAGCTCAAATATTATCTGCAATTAAAAATGAGGTGTGGGGGGGAAGGGGAAAACTTTTCTTTTAACGATATATAAGAAGGGCTTTATTTTATCAAAGAGACAGCTCTGGAAATCATAAGAGTTTGAGGTTGGCTTTGAAAAGAATCATAGGATCATAGAATCAACCAGGTTGGAAGAGACATATATTTTCAATTCAACTTTTAGAGAACTTATGACTGAGTATTTCATTTCACTCTTCTGTTATACTCTGAGGAACTAATTTCTCCAACCCAAAAAGTTATTGATTAAAGAAACAGAATGCCTGTGAAATATTAGCTGTCCTGATGCAACAGCTGCATTTTATTTGGGCAAGTGTACTCAGCTTTAAAGCCACTTACCAGCCTATTTACTAAACCTGGGCATTCCAGAGAAAAGAGGGAAACTGATATCATGCAGGTACTTAGAATACATTTTTAGCTCACGTTTTTAGCGACCTTATACCGATACTTGTACACGAGCACCACAAATAAAAAGAAAACAAACCCAGAACAACCTTCCCTCTCTAAGAAGGGCTTACACAGTTCTATAAGGTTTTGTTTTTTTAAAGGAAATGATGACACAAAATAAAACCCAGATGTTAAGAAACATTTTTACGTTCATCTGCAATACACATCTATGTTAAAAACGTTAAGATTATTTCAGTTTACTGCTCATACACAATGCCAGATTTAGAATGTAGCATATAATGACCTGGAATCAGATCATCCTGCAACTCTGGTGTTAAATTTGGAAGCCTCTAAACTAAATGAAACATCCAAGTGTTGGAGAGGATTATCAGGTAGCTCTACATGCTGCATGTTTATTAAAAAGCAATAAAAAACCCCACACAAAGAGAAGCAGAATGACAGCACGTGTAAAGTATATGCATGTTATATTTTCAAGCCTGGGCCCTACAACATCATGTGTCCTAGCATACAGAATTGTGTCAAGTATGTGACCTCGTTATCACCTAAAGCTTACAGACTGCATCTAATTAACTCTGAACAGCATGCTATGGAATTCATCTATTTAATGACAGGCACATATCTTGCTGTAAAACTCATACTTTGCTGCAGCAAAGTTGTATACAGGTTGGTTTTTTTTTTTTTTCCCTTCAAAATATGATGGGACAGAAATAAATGCCTCGATTAATCATGGTGCATATTCCTCCTCTTACTCACGACATAAGGTAACAACACTCCGGTGGTATCCTATTTGTCCCGTCTTAATGTGTTTATTGGTCATCACTAAGCAGTAATAATTCACTTTTGCACATATTTGAAGGGCAATAAAGTAAAATGAAAGGTCACTCTTGCAAAAAATAGATTCATTTGGTAACTCTCACTGATCTCTCCATTTACCTTCCTTTCAAGATGCATCCTCAAAAATTATAAGTCGCTGTGCTGTGCATATCTTACAGCAGAACGGCATGAAAACAGTTCCAGCGTCAAAGGGAGGCTTTACTCAATTCATCAGCTTGGTCAGAAGGTGGAGCTCTCTACATACCTGTATCACTGCACAGAAAATCTGCAACTCCATCTAAAACCGCAGAACAACTCAGGAAACAAACCTGCATTTAACTGCAAGATACAATTTGGTTTATAAATAGAGCAGACCACGTCTGATAATAAATGGTTCCTCCCCTAGCATTTGGAGCGATTTTCAGTATGTTAAGAAAGTTACAATGAAATTTAGCCTTTAAGTCCTCTTTTTTTCTGTTAAAAGTAAGTTGACATTCTTTTAAAACCTTGTAAGGTAGTAGATACTTACAGGCATCTCTAATATATAACAACATGGCTACAAAAATGTAGTCAACCAAGCTCAGGGTAATGCTGTCAGCAAACAGAGCATCCCAGACAACCAGAAGGTCCTGAAGTGGGAATTCACGTCCAAACAGGAGCCTTATCCATCGCCTGGGAAAAAAAACAACAAATGAAAAAGATGTGATTTTGTACTTCTGTTTTGCCAAAGATCAACTACAATTCAAAACATCCTACCAGAATTTTTTGCAGTGTGAAGACCTGTGGTAGCAACCTAACTAACTGCATTTGCAGGAATGTTACTGCATCTATGTTAAAGAAGAGATACCTTAGAGATTGTAGAAGCTTACCTGACTCATACTATTATGTGGGTGAATCTCAAAGGACAAAACACTTCAATCCTTTTCCAGGCTGAACAGCCCCAAGTCTCTCAGCCTGCCCCCATGGGAGAGGTGCCTCCTCTGGACACGGTCCAACATTTTGATGGCTTCCTTGTGTGGGGGTCCCCAGAACTGGATGCTGTACTCCAAACATTCTAATACTGAGTCCAACCTCTCTAACTGTACCAAGCCTGGTGCTAAATCACGTTCCACAGCACCACATCTCTGTCTTTTCTTAATGGGTCTTGTCACACTGCGAATAAACCCTAGTTTTGAGCATTTAATGAGCTAGTGATCTAAGATGAAAAGAGGAGAATGTTGGGTAAGCACACTCTGGTACAAGAAAATGGCAGGGTGAAGCTAGTGGTTTCTGAGGAGCCCTGAAAAGCCCAGTCATGTGAAAGCCAGTTCAGAGGCAGATGCCAAACAGCACTTAAGATAGACTGGGTCACGCTTACACTTGAAGAGGCTTCCTCCCTGTTACCGATGACAATGTTTGCAGCTCCGTGTAAACATGCCATGGATGCTATTTGGATTAAACCTGATTTACAGCTTTACCAGATTTACTATACTGTTAATTCCTGTTCATATCCCTGCTGATTTTGTACCTAGGAAAATGTGGAAATCAGTCTTATTAAATGAAGCATTTGATTGAGGCTGGAAGCTTAAGATGCAGTAGAAGAAAATAATTTCTCAAGACTACTTATTTCCAATTCTGGCTCTTCCACTGACTTGCTGACCTGAGGAAAGGTGTTTCTTTTTCCTAGCCCACAACAGATCCACCAGTTTGGTGCCTTTTTAGATAGGACTACCTAAGGTTATATTTAAAAGAGCTAAAAAATAGTTAATAGCATTATTCCCAAAAAAAACCCAGTTATTATGAAATGGACTTAAAAATAATGAATTACATTTTTAGCTGGGATATGCAAATTACTATGCATGTGGAATCTGTTTATTCAGTGGCTAGAAAAGATTGATTGCAAATTTCTCCTAAGCAAATGAAGTCATTCTTTAAAACTCACCAAAATTTCTAAAAAGGAAACTAGAAATTGAATCAAGATCAGTTTCACTCCTACGAATTCATGTTTAACCACTTTTGTTCCACAACTCATTATTGTTTTAAAGCATCTGTGGGCTTGTGGGGTTTTTTTTTTTGTGTGATTCCAGTAATAAAAGTTCATTTCTAGACAAATTATTTCCAACCTGTCAATTGAGTGCAAACTTTTAAGACAGCAACTATCTGTATAAAAAGACTCTTATAAAAGAGATTCAAAAGGACTGTTTTGTGTAAGTCAAGCTTTTGTTCACTAAGCTTTTATTCATTGAAACTCTGTGTTTAATCCACAAGAACATCACAGTACCACAGTCTCACAGTATCACCAAGGTTGGAAGAGACCTCACAGATCATCAAGTCCAACCCTTTGCCACAGAGCTCAAGGCTAGACCATGGCACCAAGTGCCACGTCCAATCCTGCCTTGAACAGCTCCAGGGACGGCGACTCCACCACCTCCCTGGGCAGCCCATTCCAGTAGCCAATGACTCTCTCAGTGAAGAACTTTCTCCTCACCTCGAGCCTAAACTTCCCCCAGCACAACCTGAGGCTGTGTCCTCTCGTTCTGGCGCTGGCCACCTGAGAGAAGAGAGCAACCTCCCCCTGGCCACAACCACCCCTCAGGTAGTTGTAGACAGCAATAAGGTCTCCCCTGAGCCTCCTCTTCTCCAGGCTAAACAATCCCAGCTCCCTCAGCCTCTCCTTGTAGGGCTGTGCTCGAGGCCTCTCCCCAGCCTCGTTGCCCTTCCCTGGACAAGTTCAAGCATCTATGCTACAGACTCAGGATCACCACAAAATTTCTTTTTCATTGCAAGACAAATTTCCTTTTGGAAGTCAAAATACCTGATCTGAAAAGACAGTTTCATCTCATTCTTATATTAAGAATTTATGGTTTAAGGTCTTGTAACTTTTTATGTTAGTGTGGTAATTATAAAAGTCGTGGTATTAGCTATGGCAAGACACAAACTCTGCATGTCCCTCCCTGATCAACACCCCTTCCTGTAAGGACTTGGGAAGAGGAGTCAGAAGGACTGAAAACACAAAAGCAAGGCTTAGCGAGGGCATTTAACAGTGGGGCTGTTCTACCCTGGGGATTTTGCTCTATAGTGACACATCACCCTACGGTGCCTAGCCTACAGGAGACTATTATCTTGTGGTGACACAAACATTACCCAAACTCTGTGTGAAGCCTATTACTTGAGTTAACAACTCCTCCCACCTGGAAAACCGCAACTTTCAAGTTACACAAACTGCTAGGCGAGAAATTTCAGCTAAGCTTGAAGTATTCAAGCTGACGTTGCCTGCAACTACTCATATCTCATTCAGAAGCCTCGCTAAAAGTCTAATACACTTCAAGGGAAAAAATACTCCATGGGGTAATGGGATTTGTTATTAGTCTTTTATTAGAAATCTCTTTTGCTTCTTTACTACTTCATTATGCAGTGTTAATCGTTTGTAGATGCAGGTTTATTCTGCTCAAGCAGAAGTCATTCCTTTTTTTCTCCTGCTTTTATATTATCTCCTGGGAAAATTAAATCTCGGTCCCCAGAGGTATCACGTTTCACAGATGTAGGCAGCTGGAGAACAACTGGACTTCCTTTTGCAACCATAATATTACTGTTCATTATTTGAACCTTCCTGTCTTAAAGGGAGTAAGCAATTCATACTGTTGTAAATGCATATATACTAACTGCTCTCTTACCTTCTTCGGCAGCATTTAGCTCATAGCATCTATAAACCAAGGACCCTACTGCCTATGAACCATGCTGCCATATGGCAGGACTTCACTCAGCTTTTATATTCATAAAAAGGGATCTTAATTCCTTAAGTGTCCACACTGAAAAGCTGTCTTTCAAACTCCCACATTTTTATGGCTTCTACAAGCATTTGCACAGAATTTAAGACATGGTTAATAATTGCATTGGACATGATAAACCTTTCTCTTTTTTTTAGATGGCTGTCTGTGGTTTAATTATTGTTCTGTCCTGTTAATCTTGCCTTACATCTGTTACACCTGCAGTCTGGAAGGCTCACAATAGTATACCTTTTATCACAGGCAGTAATACAATAATTCATATTTTATCAGGCACACTTGGCAATTAAAATCTACCCAAAAAAAAAATCCCAAACAGATTTTTTAAAGCCATAATACACCAAGGTACCACTTACCTACATTGTAGAATATCTAACTGTATCTTCCACTTATGATTCCTATATAATTAAACCAGTATTCTCAAGGGATCTGTAATTACTAGCAATAGATAATGATTCATTAATGACCTTACAATATAGGGGAAAGCAGGAGAAAACTGCTCTAGTAAAGCCATTAAAGAAGGCAATGATCTAGCCTCATCAGTTTTAACTGAAACCACAACCATTTTGGCTTGAGATTTACAGGACAATTCTCCAAGCATCACTAAAATTATCCTATCTTATGCTACATATATATTTAGTTGGTTACCTTCTCTGTCTTTTTGGAATGCAGAAAATTCTTTGAATAAAATTAAGTAAGTCTACGAAATGGTTACAGGTGAGGTGACACAAATAGCTCAGGAATACTTAGGAGGACACAGCAACAAAATGAAATCAGAAAGAGTAAGAAAAACACAATGTCAGGGAAGGCAAAGCCTGCTGTTTGGCCTGGAGAGGAGGAGGCTCAGGGGGGACCTCAGTGCTGTCTACAACTACCTGAAGGGAGGCTGTAGCCAGGTGGGGTTGGTCTCTTCTCCCAGACAACCAGCAACAGAACAAGGGGACACAGTCTCAAGTTGTGCCAGGGGAAGTATAGGCTGCATGTTAGGAGGAAGTTGTTGCCAAGAGAGAGTGATTGGCATTGGAATGGGCTGCCCAGGGAGGTGGTGGAGTCACTGTCCCTGGAGGTGTTGAAGAAAAGCCTGGCTGAGGCACTTAGTGCCATGGTCTGGTTGACTGGACAGGGCTGGGTGCTAGGTTGGACTGGATGATCTTGGAGGTCTCTTCCAACCTGGTTGGTTGATTCTGTGATTCTACTTCTAAATGACTAAATGTTGAACCTACATCTTGTTGACAAGTTGCCTCAAAATTCTACTCTAAGACTTTTTTTTCATCCATTGATACTTTGCTAAACTCAGTCTTTAGTACAATTTCTGCTCCAAGTATCTGCTCGAGGCTTGCTTCTTGTTTTTTGTTTTTAATTAACTGATACTCTTCATTAGAATGAGGTTAAAAAAGATTATGCCTGTGCTTAATCTGTTTTTTCCCAAGTAGTTAATTAAGGAGGTCTAGAACCAAACCAAGAAGGTCACTGTTATTTCACAGGCTCACAGGGTCACAGGATGTTAGGGGTTGAAAGGGACCCAAGGAAATCATTGAGTCCAATCCCCCTGCCAGAGCAGGACAATGCTATCTAACACAGATCACAGAGGAACACATCCAGACAGGCCTTCATAGAATCATAGAATCATAGAATGGTTTAGGTTGGAAGGGACCTCAAGGATCATCCAGCTCCAACCCCCTGCCACAGGCAGGGACACCTCCCACTAGAGCAGCTCGCCCAAGGCCTCATCCAAGGCCTTGAAAGTCTCCAGAGAAGGAGACTCCACAACCTCTCTGGAGAGCCTGTGCCAGTGCTCTGTGACCCTTACAGTAAGGAAGTTCCCCCTTGTGTTGAGACAGAATCTCTTTTGCTGCAACTTCCATCCATTGCTCCCTGTCCTATCCCAGGGAGCAAGTGGGCAGAGTCTGTTCCCTGGCTCCTGGCCAGTCCTCAGATACTTATAAATATTGATTAAATCCCCTCCCACTCTTCTCCAGACTAAATAGTCTCAAGTCTCTCAGCCTCTCTTCCTTTTTGTAATGCCCAAATCTGACAATTTCTTGGTTGACTAAAACACAGTAGAGCACACATGCACTGCCACATTGCCCTTCAGCCTGGTTGCAACCTCCTTCTTGCATGGGAAATGGCAGAGATGTATATCATCCACCTGCACTGGCTTCTGACTCCTGCTTGGTGTGAGGGTGGAGGATACTGTTGATCTGGCTTCTAATGATTGCAAGACTCATTACTGGGAGTCTTTCAGAGAAAGGGAGGGTCAGTAAGATCTTGCAGGATGACATTTCATAGTAATCAGATATGTCTGGTAATCATAGAATCAACCAGATTGGGAGAGACCTCCAAGCTCATCCAGTCCAACCTAGCACCCAGTCCTAGCCAATCAACCAGACTGTGGGAATGGAAGGAAGAAGGATAATAACAATTGAGCGCTGGCCTTGATTTCCCACAGCTGCTGGCTACCTTATCTCAGAAAGGATAGATAAATGGACATGGTGTTAATGAGGAAAACAGGGTGTGGTGTGGAGGACTGAGTTGTTCTTGCCTAATTATGCTAATGTGGAGGTGTGTGCTGTATGCTCTGAGATTATATAATGAGAGCCGAAATGATCAATAAGGAGTCTCTGGCACATTTCATGTGGCACTGCTTTTGATCACACTGATCTGTGAGGGCTTTGACCATGTCTCCTGCAGCAACCAGATAGCTGCAACATCAGACCACGGCACTCAATTATTCTGCATTGATCATACTCATGCCTCATGTAGAATTCATGGAATCATAGAATCAACCAGGTTGGAAGAGACCTCCAAGATCATCCAGTCCAACCTAGCACCCAGCCCCAGCCAATCAACCAGACCATGGCACTAAGTGCCTCAGCCAGGCTTTGCTTCAACACCTCCAGGGACGGTGACTCCACCACCTCCCTGGGCAGCCCATTCCAATGCCAATCACTCTCTCTGTAAAGAACTTCCTCCTAACACCCAGCCTAGACTATTAACTTTCAGAGCAAGTTTTGCTGCTTTTATTAAAATAAGGAAATTTAAATGGACTGTAACCACTGAAAAAGAACATCATCTTATCAAAACTAAGCACTCAGAAGCTGAGAAATGCCAAAATTAACATCAGTTGTTTACTGACTGAGAAAATTATATGTAAGCTCTGTCTCTTTAAACTCTGTTATGAATTATGTTCAAGCAAACATTCGTAGCCAGTGCAATTTACTATGTAAAGTCATGGTCAATAATTTAGGAGAAAGAGTAGACAGACTTGAGCTGTGATCTGCCTGTTCAAAAATAAAGAGATGGAAAAAGGATGAGGAGTGAGATTTGTGTAACAACTTTGAAAGGACCTAAAGCTATAAGGAAAATAAAGAACTACATAGTTCAATGCTAGTCAATAAGCACTACTCTGAGCAGACTTGATGCCAGCATTATGATTTCATGTCTGTGTTTCTAACCTATGGACACTGGGTGGGCTACAGTTGAAGAAGTTTGCACATCTCTGAGGCTGTCCTACTGCAGTTACCCTGCTGCAGGCAGGGCTAACACAGGGGAGTACCTCTCCTGCTGCAGCACTCACCAAACACTCACATGGAACAAAGAAAGATGCAAAGATATATCAAAAGCACCATCAAAAGAAGACATTTGATACCAGTTGCTAGATAGAATGAGAAGATACAGGCAAGTTCAACTGGAGGATAGCTTACTTTCTTTTCATGACGTGAAGAAGACCAACCAAGACAAATTTGTTTATGTTTAGCAACATTTAGGGTTCTTTACAGTGAGGGTGGTGAGGCAGTGGCACAGGTTGCCCAGGGAGGCTGTGGATGCTCCCTCCCTGGAGGTGTTCAAGGCCACATTGGGTGAGGCCTTGGGCAGCCTGTTCTAGTGGGAGGTGACCCTGCTATGGTGGGGGGTTGGAACTGGATGATCTTTGAGGACCTTTCCAATCTAAACCATTTGTGATTCAATGATTTCAGGCTTAGACCTGCTACACAGTCCATTTCACCAGTGTCCTGCTTCCTTCCCTAATACATCTGGTTTTTATTAAGACTCCTGTGGCTTTATACTGTTTCAGAATTTTGTACAGAATGTCCTAGAGAGATTAATAAAATCTTTGAAGGATATAACGCAGTAATGGAAAGTGGCCCAAAGTATAAGCACAACCTGTTCTCTCAGCTACTCCTCTACAAGGGTCTTTGTGCTAGTTTGAGCCTAGCTAAAATGTTTTGGTGAGAAGAACTAGATTACAGGCTGGGAAAAGAACAGTGGTGATGGCTACTGCACTCACAGGCTTGCTGAGATGTACAAGAACAAGAATACAAACATAGAATAGAATAGAATCACAGAATCAACCAGGTTGGAAGAGACCTCCAAGATCATCCAGTTCAACCTAGCATCCAACCCTAGCCAGTCAACCAGACCATGGCACTAAGTGCCTCAGCCAGGCTTTTCTTCAACACCTCCAGGGACAGTGACTCCACCACCTCCCTGGGCAGCCCATTCCAATGCCAATCACTCTCTCTGGCAACAACTTCCTCCTAACATCCAGCCTAGACCTCCCCCAGCACAACTTGAGACTGTGTCCCCTTGTTCTGTTGCTGGGTGTCTGGCAGAAGAGACCAACCCCACCTGGCTACAACCTCCCTTCAGGTAGTTGTAGACAGGTACTTCTAAATACTGATAAACATAGATAACAGAGTCTCTCTCTTTCTGGGGCTTGGGGCTGATCTCCCTCTAACATAAGCTGCAGTCTGTGTGACCAATCCATCTCATCCTAGCCCCCCCTGGCCAGCCCTCCATACTACCTTAAACATTAGGCAAGATCTACGGTAAGGTAGATGGGTGGGAGGAAGGTGGAAGGGTGGTTCAGAGCCCCTCCTGGGCTCTCAGGTTTCTGGAGGGCTGTTGTGTTTCTGTATTACTTTTTAACTTGTATATTTCTGTATCTGTTGTAAATCTCTGCTTGTACATTGTGCTAAGCTGTAAATATAAAGCTTCATTCAATTTCCAGAGTGTGATGGTTTGGGTGTCCCCTGCCCCCCCACACTTTAGAAATCACCCAGACTAGACTCAGCCAGCTCTGGAAATATGAATGAAGCTTATATTTACAGCTGGCACAATGTACAAGCAGGTATTTACAGTATATACAGTTACAGACAGAAATAGACAAGGTAAAAAGGTAATACAGAAACACAACAGCCCTCCCAGAAACCTGAGTCCCCAGGAGGGGCTCTCAACCACCCCTCACCTTCCCCCTACCCCTCTCAACCTTACCCCAGTCCCAAGGAAGAATGGAGGTTCGGCCAAGAGGATTAAGAAACAAAGGTGAAATCAGCCAAAGCAAATGGAGGGTGAGGTTAGAAAGCAAGATGGAGTTCAGCCAGCAGCCTCAGCTCTCCAGCAGGCAAAGCTCCCAGCGAAGTGCCCAAGTGAAGTGACTTAATCTAATGTTTTGCTTTTCCTTTCTACACATCTCAGCAAGACTGTAAGCGAAGTAGACCTCACCACTGTTTTCATTTCTCAGCCTATGATCTAATTCTTCTCACCAAAACATTCTAGCTAGGCTCAAACTAGCACACAGAGCCGCTGAGTCTAGTCTGGGTGACTTCACAAAGTGTGTGTGTGTGGGGAGGGTAACACCTAAGCCATCAGAGTCTTGTTGAAGGGCAGTGCTGCTCATGGCGCATGAGAAACTCGTACCGATCAGAGCTGAGAGGCGAATCAGAAGAGCCAGGCGTAACAATTAACAAAAATGACATTTCTGTAATAAACAAAACCTTATTAAAATCCAATATTTTGTCAAAACAGAGAGAAGCATATGAAATCCCAACATAGCCAAAAAAAAAACGGGTATAATGAGCTACATGGGAAGCTCTCCAGACTCTTGGGGACTTACTGAAACTTCTGATGTGTCTAGTAATGTCAGGACGAGAGGGAATGGGTTTAAGCTGGAAGAGGGGAGATTTAGACTGGATGTTAGGAGGAAGTTCTTTACAGTGAGGGTGGTGAGACACTGGCACAGGTTGCCCAGGGAGGTTGTGGATGCTGCCTCCCTGGAGGTGTTTAAAGCCAGGCTGGATGAGGCCTTGAGCAACCTGCTCTAGTGGGAGGTGTCCCTGCCTATGGCAGGGGGTTGGAGCTGGATGATCCTTGAGGTCCCTTCCAACCTAAACTATTCTATGATTCTACGATTCTATGATCTAAGTGTTGAGAATTTTACACACAGCATAACCTCACATGCACAGCACCCATAAGGGATGGACAGGGAGATACTGCTGCAGCATATGTTTCATTTTTTTGTCTTAATCTACTTCACTTAGGAAGGGAATGAAAACAGACATCTTGCTAGAAGATGTGTTTCCTTCAACCATAATTTCAAATGTTAATTCTGGGTTTATTAGACAAAATTGTGTAGCCTTTGTCCACTTGAGAAGGCAGACAGTATGATCAGATTCTCCTTTGGGTGTAAGACATCTAAATAGTAGAGATTTCTACCACATTGTCTCCAGCACTGTATGCTGATCATACAAAAGTGTGTGCAATAAAGAAGGGAAAAGTGTGTGCCAGGATCTACCAAATCATTCACCTTCTTGATGAAAAAGCTCAACATGAGCCTGCAGTGTGAGTGCAGCCCAGACAGCAACCCTGTGCTGGGCTGCAGCAAGAGCAGTGTGGGCAGCAGGGCAAGGGAGGGGATTCTGCCCCTTTGCTCTGCTCTCCTCAGACCCCAACTGGAGTCCTGTGTGCAGTTCTGGAGCCCCCAACACAAGAAGGATATGGAACTATTGGAGTGAGTCTAGAGAAGAGCCACGAAGATGATCAG